>SRHC01003644.1:112892-193120 GCA_004794325.1 Pomacea maculata | reverse complement strand
GGGGGGGGGGGCGCTTTTTCCCGTCAGTGACATGAAACTAATCCCGGACTTCAGTAATTGCCCTGTTTCACATGCTGGCAAACGATAATTCTCCAAAATTTCTCTCGGTCTTCCCTTTATCTTCCCTCCTATCTCTCGCTGTCTGAAAAATTTTGTTACTAATGGAAAACGACAGCATGAAGCGGGCCATACCATTTGTAACTTAAAATGTGTTTATTTTAGATGTGCGCACTGTTGTTTCTATGTAGCTCACACGTGCCGTTAGTCAAAGAAGCGCACTGCTAATGGACAACCTGTTGTCCTGGCATCGTGCCTAAAAGCAATGTAACATTTCTTGCAGTAATCAGGGCCCAGCACGATTGTGCTCTGGTTGAATGGCTAAAGGGCCTTTGTAACCAGCCACACATTTTGCTGAATATGTTACCACGTGTAGAAAATATTGACATGACTATCCCATTGTAGTCAACTGGCCCAAAAAGTCTCAAAAATTGATGTATCCCTTTAAAGACGGTTCATGCAATACAATTCAGCAATTCGTAAAAAAAAAAAAATAAAAGCTTTTTCGCGTTGGCGCCTAGTGTCTTTGATGTGCACCTGGGTCCAGATTGTCTTCCTGGTTTACGTTTGTGACAGAGTTTTACTGATGCTGTGGAGGTGAGGGACAAGTGTATACTTATCCAATTACTACCATCAGTTAATTAAACCGTGAAATTGTATCAATGTCACAATGGGTGATATCTCGCCTTTGTTAAGGTTTGGTTTAAAACAAATCCAGCAGCCACAAACATGTCAGTCTTCTTTTGATTGCAGGAGGCGCCTAGCCCTATGTCTTGCCTTCATCTTGGCAGTCGTCGTTGTGGTGGTGCTTCAGCAAGGAGAGATCATGCGGACCATTCTTAACCAGACGATGCCCGACGACACACTTTCTGTGGAAGAGGAGGAAAGACAAGGTTACTCGAGATATTACCTGAATGGTGTAAACGCCACCAAACAGGTTGACCTAATATGTCTCTCATTTCTGTTGTCGGTGGACCTGCCTCCCGCCAGAACGTGTTCTCTGTCCAACGGAAACACTGGCAAAATCTGGGTGGACGTGAACGAAAAATAAATGAATTAAGAAATATAAGCGGCGCGCAAAGAAACCAACCAGGCATAGAGGATGGATACAATGATGCCCGCCTACCTGATTTTATTAAATCACATAAATCGAGGAATTATTCTGAACTTATTTCTAACCTTAAAAATGCGGGGTCATGGCTTATTAACACTAATTTTAATTTCTCTGGAACGGTAACTGTTGCAGAAAATGTCCTGAACTCCACGTCTGAAGAAATCCCTCTGAAAATGGGTGGAAGTCTGGGACTGTTCTCGAAGTCTGAAGAAAGCTTGAAAGATTCTGGAAGTCAAGAACACGGCAGAAGAGTGGCTACTAGGAACAAAACCGATGTCCACCATGTTTTCTTCTTGAAAGTCCACAAAGCCGCGAGCTCCACAGTTCAGAACATTATGTTTCGATTTGCCCTCTCACATCATCTGCTGGTGATGGTGCCCAAGGAAGGATACATTCTGTCCCAAGCTACCAAAGACTGGGAGTCCAAAGCTATCCATCTTCCGTCAGAGGCTGCTCGCTTCGACATGTTATGCAGCCACCTGGTTTTCAATGAAGACATCATTCGCAGGCGATTACATCTAGATACTGTCTATATTGGCGTCGTTCGACACCCCCTAGACCGATTTGTCTCCGCCTTCAGCTACTACAAAAGCAGGTACAGGGTTCCGTATTTGGTGTCCATCCCAGGAAAGGATCCCATCGCTACCTACCTACAAAATCCAGCCCTCTGGGAAAATACTGGAGACTACGTGTCCTTGACAAGAAACCGCATGAGCTTCGACTTCGGAATGGAGCTTTCCGACATGAAGAACCCAGCGGCCGTGGAGAAGTATGTGGACTACCTGCAGTCTGTCTTTCATCTAGTCCTGGTCAGTGAACGTTTCGACGAGTCTATGATTTTGATGAGGCGTCGCCTGGGCTGGTCCCTGAATGACATGATCTACCGGAAGGTCAACACCTATATAGGACCTGAAAAGTCGCACGTGTTCACGGAGCAGGAGAAGCTGGCCCACCGCCACTTCAACGTCGCCGACTACGTGCTGTACGAACGGTTTGCGAAGAGATTCGAAGAGCACGTGCAAGAGGAACTGGGACAGGGCCTGGCAGAGGAAGTTGAAGAATATCGGAGGATCCTGGCCCAGGTGGCCACATTCTGTGCGGAAGGAACAGCCGGAGTCTTGTACGTCAACGCCACGGACTGGAACGACGGCTTCGAGGTTGAGCGTCAAGAGTGCAAAACGATGTCGATGTCGGAGACCGGACTGGTGGAGATTGTTAGAAACGAACAGAACCTACGAATGAAGCAGCACATACCAAACCTAAATGTTTAAGTGAGAGTCTTAAAGCCTTAAATGCCGAAGCATTTTCTTTACTTTAAATTTCGAAGACCACTTTCAAGTTTATGACAATCACTTACTGGAAAAGTACATGTCAAAATCATCAAACAACATTTTTGTGATTTTGAGAAAATGTATCCAATATCCTAAATGTTGCAGTCAGCGCCTAAAATTTCAAGATCAGTAGGATGAGGTGAAAAATTTCAGAGGGTCTAAGAGCATGAAATTTTTCAAGAACTAAAGGTTAACTATAAGTATTAAATGTAACGACACTATTGTGACTTTTCTTGCAACATTGTAAGTTGGAGAAAATCCGCAACAGATGTTCTACTGAATAAGTTTTAAACTTGTTTTCTCTTTCAAAATGTATGTTTTTGTGAATCGAAAATGACAACAAAGTCACTTCTAATAAATACTGTACAATGAGATATTGAAAATTCGTCAAGTACAATCAGGTGCACAGCAAATGTCCGTGATAGATTCTTTGCCACTCGCTCCCACCTCATCCCATTTTGGTTTTGGCTTAATAAGACATCTACACACAAAAAACTGCCCCTTCTGGATTCCAAAGGATTTTCTCTTTTATGTTATTTGCCTCATTTCATGTCATTTAAAGCTTGGAATTACAGAGACACCACCCTAGCCTCAGTCTTATATTTATTTGTGAAGAGTAAATGTTTTCCATGTAACCATCCCTTTAGAAGACAGCAACCTGTGACCCGAAGCTAAGATCTTCAGAACCATGCAGTTTACACCATCAAGAGAAAGTCAAAACAGAAAATATAAATATTATTTATTTCATCCCATCAGATTCACAGTTAAAAATTTTTGTACAGATCTCAATATCTTCCCTCTTGCTTATGCATGTATGTTTACACATCAACACACACATGCACCACCAGACTTGGAGATGCATGCATCCTTATATGTATCCACACATCTGCCACTTTTAAATGCAACCCTGTCTGTAAAGCAAATTCATTTCTCATGGCAGTTGTACATCAAATCCAGTTGGTATACATGTGGTATTAATTCTATACTGTTCACACACGCAGATGAAATGTTTTTATAGAAACGCCTTACTTGCGTCGATACGCTGGATTTGAATGAGTTAAACTTCAGCTTCATGCACAAGTAATGATTCTATCTGTGAAACTAAAGAAAAAGGAATTTGAAATGCCCCTGCATATGTTTCTACCTCAAGGCTGAGTATTGTCTTCTTTGATGCCAACTATCACTAAACTTGTGGACTTGCTACCAAATGATTCAGTCTTTAAGATGCAAGTGGAGCTGAACTAGCTCTTTCATGACATATACAATGCCCACACTTAGTGCGGAGCATACTGTTCCTACTGAATGTACTCATATGTGGTTTAAAGGCTACCCTGTGTGCAAAATATTTTTCCAATAGCTGTTCAAGCCTTTGATCAAAATTCTTGTTTGCAACAAAGGTCAAGAGCTAGTTTCTTAGGACATTAACCTCCCAAATCAGACTTTTAAACAATTACAACACATTTCTGTGGTAAACTAATGAGAGTGCCCTAATGCTCTGGTGACCTACCAGCAGCTTAAGAGCTCAACTTTATATTTGAATTCTGGAAGTGTTGTAGAGTAGGCCTTGGGATGGAGCAACAAATGACTAGCAGGTGCCAACGAAAATCGCACGGCACCTTGTTTTTGTAAATGTGTAAAACTTGTGCACATCTAGAACACAACCACCTGCATGTCAGGACATATGCATGCACAATCCACTGTTCCTAGCGAGAAAAATGTTTTCACACTAAGCACATAAGGAAATCATAATGTGCCCAGTTAAATGTACTCGTTTCTCGTTTGCCAGCTGCATTTAAACTGTATTTGAACAAATTTCACTCATACATGTTCTCATAGATTTCTTGTCCTATTCTGATGTACTCCTCTTTTTCTAGTGGGGTCATAAGTGCCACCATATCTTCTGTGACATCATGGTATGGTACTCGCTTGTCACCAATGGTAACTATGGGAACAGCCTCATCTTCCTCATTGCTCTCCATTTCTTCATCATCACCTGAAAAAACAAAATGGATGTCAACTTTAAATGAAGCAGAAGACACCCATGGAAGTCATCATGATATTACTTCCTTAAATATTTCTAATTGGTTTGAGTATCTTTATAACCAGATATTGAGACAAGTATAAAGAAACCAGAATGACAATCATATAACTTATTTCTTCTTACTCTTTGTCAGCTGTCACCATCACATGCACTTATACTGGCACATAAAGTATTTTGATGTATGACATATCTGCGCCCACACATTTTAAGTAGGCAATTTTTTTTATGCAACTAGCTTGTAAAAATCTGCCACAGAAGTAATGAAGTATTTGACAATTCATTCTATTAGGAAGGCTTTAAACAACAAGAATACAAATAGCTGACTAAATGAGACAGAACCATTGTCCTGCTCCCTCCCACCTGCTGGAGCAGTCCCTGCACCAAATCCATCTCTCTCTGATTCATCACTGGACTCATGATCAGGCAATCGCGATGACCCTGCTTTGGGCTCGTGCACTAGCAATGTCTGCATGATGTCCTCACTAGGCACCATCGTGCTTGAAGTCAAACGACTAGGGCCTCCATCCTTTCCACCTATAGGCTGTAGACATTATTGTACACAAAAGTTAGTGAACTGCAAATTATACAAGGCCATCATGAAAGACATTTAACAAATCAAGTGCTTTTTGCAAATAAAACCCATTCTTCTATGATAACAAACTTTCTGAGATCTGGGTTTCCAGAAAAATTTTGAATGCATTCTGATTGTGGAATAATAGGGGTAATGGTAGTTGGAGAAATTCACAGAAGTTTTACATCGATAATAAATTCTTGGAAACTGCAAGTTTAAAGTAATATATAACGAACCAATTTTACATTAGACCAATTGATGTACATATAAAAATGAGTACCCACAATACATTTCTGGTTACAAATACATCACCACCTAAATAAAGACCAAAAACATATAGGAAGAAACCTGAGTACCCAGAGAAAAAAGTAAACCAAAAGATTTACCAACTTACCAAACTGTCAAGCCCATCCAGCATTGGGACACCATCTACAGTACTCTTTTGCATCCAGATTGGAACTTCCTTCTTTTCTACTGCCATTTTATCTACGTCATCATCTACTGTGATAGTAACACTGGTGTCACTATAACCAAATTCAATATTCCGCGATGCATCTCCACTCCATATGCCATTTTCACCTTTTGTTCTTTGTTGTGGTCCAGTTGGATTTCTGTAAGTTTGTAAGAAAAAGTACAATTTAAAAACTTTTAAAAAATGCATGACAACTTATATTTTTATCCTAAATCAAAAACAATTTTTGACATTTGGCAAATTGTACACTTCTTTATCTTGTCTATATCAAACAAGAGCAATGACTTATTTCACGTTTAAATAAAATAGTAATGTAATCTTTTAATAAGTGTAAGCTGTTCATCAAATTAGAGAAAGCAGTGCCTGCATGTATGGCCTATTCATGGTTGAAGAATGAACGTCCATTACTGAAGCAAGACAGAACCCAGATAATGAGGAAAAAAATACAAAAAGTTATCCACAAGACGTAAACATCCAGAATTTTTTTTTATGCTAACTCTAAGCAATGTAAACCTTATTAACCTAGCCTCATTTCTCCTTTTCAACCATATGAGAAACACTCAAGTTTTACTTAAAAACTGAAACCCTATTCATACTTTTGCATTTTCTTAAAATCTGTTGGCTCAGGCTCCAACAAATCTGGAGCAAGTCTGATTTCTTCACATTCTTGCAGCAAATCAAAGATGGGTTTGACTTGACTGTTGAATCGAGCCAGAGAAGTGCGTGCGTCCGCTCTTGGGAGAGAACTTTCATCCTCCAATACTTCCTCTTCACAAAATGTACATACAAGTTGCTTTGTCGTGTAGTCAAGGAGCTGCCCTATTTCAAAGTCTGTAAAGGTTTTTCCACATGCTTGACATCTGCCAGAAATCACAGCATAAGCAGCTATAGCTGTCACGTTTTTTTCCCTTAAAAACATCCAAATAGGTATATTCAAATTGTACATTTTTATTTCAGTTTATTTTCTTACATTCACAAAAAAGTATAGTAAAAGATGTGATTTTCACTGAATTGTTACATTTTTATAAACTGCTCTCAAAATTTGTACAAATCATTGCTGTCTCAGCTATAATTATTTTGGGGGTTTTGTTTTGAAAAAAACAACAGTATGGCAGAGCCTAGTACTCCACACTTGTCAAGAATACTAAAAAGTAAGGTATAAGAACGTAAATTTAAAAAAAAAACTAATGACAGCCAGCCATTGAAAAGTTTTAAAAACATTAAGATGGATGTATTTTCAATACTATAAAACTTAACATCAATTAAGGGGAATAGTCTAAATTAATGTAAAAGAAAACAGGCAGTGATGATACAACTATCACAATCCTGTCAAAATATGAAGGCAGTCATAATAAAAGATAAGCAAAGGAAGTAGCGCCACCTTAAGGGTAACTCACTTGAAATTTGCTCTACTGCTGGTGGTGCGCTCCTCCAGTTCAATTTTTTTGCGTATGTGGTCAAGCTTGTACTTTACTACATTGACAAAAACATTGTAACTAATGAAATAATAGCTATGTCGTGTTGTTCGACCTTCTTCATCTGTTTCCACTCGCATCCGACTCTTAAGAAATTTTTCATTTTTCAATGTGTTTAGTAAAGAACGTAGATGTTTTTTCTCATATTTGAGCAGGTCAGCCAAATCATCCTCCTGGTCACACAATAAAAAATGTTCTTTTAGCCTGCATGTATATCTCTAAAATTGCCTTATGACAATTTTTTTCTACATGTTGCCCGATAATCCATATTCTAATTCTAATGAGAATACCAGAATATGATTTCTAAAGAAAACAACAGTAGAATAATGCAAGAACATATGTATCCAAATACATGCTAGTACAATGCTGTACAAAATTTATCTATTAATCTCCTTGGTGTGAATACTGAGTATTACTCAGACTTCAAATTGCATCCAAAAAACAGCTAATCCCAAGAATTATTCAAGTAACACTGATTTACTCAAGACGCAGCATTAACCCTAACCACTTGAGGTTAACAAATTCAAAGATGTGGCCCTAAAATTTGGTCTGCATAAAGTGGTAGTAGTAGTAAGTTGGGCCTTGTATGTAGCTCATTATATAATTACCTTGATACATGGATGCTTCACAAGCAAGTCAACAACTATGGCATGCTCCATAGTGTAAAATCCTCTAGCTATCATCCGCACCAACTTTTTTAAGACCACAGGCACTTCGGTTAGGACTTCTGTATCCATCACTGGGTTTTTAATTTCTGCAATGCTGTTTAAAATCACATTTAAATATGAGGTCTCATTCAGAAAGAAGTTATAACATGTAAGTACACCTATATAAGTTAACAAAAACAGATTCACAAAAAAAGACAAAAAGAGATTTCGCCAACACAAGGTGATTGATAAACATTTTAACGGAAATTGACAGAACAATTTCTGGTATGTAAGGGGAGGGAGGATTGGTATTTTATGCCGAGCCAGCAACTAAGACTATATCACGGCTTGGCAGATAGCCCTGTAAACAAATGCCACATGTAGAGAAAGAACAGCATGCCCAAGGCAAGAGCTGAACCATTGACACCAACCCTCACCATATTGGTAATAGGCGCTAACCGTTGCACCACTGTACCACCCTTTCTGGTATGTATGCTATTGCATTTGAGTCATGCAGTTAATTTAAAGTCACTTTTTTACAGCAATAGTTACTCTTTTTGAACAAACCCAGTAGAATTCATGTATATGAACAATGTGCCGGTCATTGTATGAGGCTTTTATATTAAGCATACATTGAGATACATTTCACAGATTTTCCTAAGCTTTCACAGTTCATCTTCTAAATATTATTATGCTTAATAAATTTTATTAAAATTATTCAGCATAAATAAGAACTAAAAAGAAAAAAGTAATACTTGTAAATGCTATTTTTTTTTTGTGTTTTGTGTGCTTTGTTAAATGTAATGGCTTCCTATGTCTATTTTATGAAAAATCATCTGACTCAACACCAGATTATTGACATGTAAGTAACAGGTATTGTGTAATCAAACTACATTATGCTTCCTAATTTGTATATCTCACTATGTCAATGAGGAGTATTTTAACATTATTTGCCATGTAAAATGGCATTCATCTTGTTTTCACGTTGCTCTATCTACTTTGTTATAGTACCAAGACTGCTAAAATAATACGTACACAGGGTAAATTGTTCATGTCTTTGTAAAATGTATGTTTAAAACTAAACCTTAGGTTTTCTTACCTTTAAATATAAGTAAGCCTTTCAACAAATATTTTCCTTACAGAAGTATGTTTTAACAACAAAAACAATGCAAAACGAATGTTTCTTTGTGAAGTCAGTCTCCTGACGAGACGCTAGGTCTCCATTATTTACAACTTGGGTTCCGAGTAGTGTCCCTTCCTATGCAGATCTTGCAATTTTATTTTCGCATAGCATGCAAATTTTGAAAATAAAAGTAGGCTAATTCTTAAATTTTTAAAATATTTTTACTGATGAAGATTTGTTTCCCTCCATAATGTGTTACTAACGTTATATAGCTATGGTCAATGCAATTGGAGTAGCTTCCCTTAGTAAACATGGCAGCAATAGGAGCAATCGAAAAAGCAAAAGTACTTGTTGTTGGGGATTCAGGTAGTGTTACATGTCTTGATATATTTTATTGTTTGAGATGTAGCTTCAATGTTGCTTTCGTATCCGATTTTTTTTAAACTACTGTTTTATTTTGAGGGAGAGAGAGAGGGTGGTATGGCAGACGACTACGTCGTAAGGAGCATTAGAAGTGTTGTAAAGCTTTGATTAGAGGTTAAGGCAGCGGTTCTCAACCTGTGGGGCGCGACCCCCTGGGGGGTCGCGCCCTGCCTACAAGGGGGTTGCGAAGGTGGTCATTTTTTTAAAAAGTTTCTTATACCGATATTAGTGAAATTAGTTTACATTGTGCAACCGAGTGGTGCGGGGGCTCAAACTCCAAATCTCTTCTCCCTATTCAAGTACACTGTCTCGGCAATGCAGTGACTTCTCACTTCCAAGACTCAAAACACAATCCCCCTCTCAACAATTAAACCTCCAATCTCCCTCCTCTCGCCTTTTGCCCTCTCTCTCCCCCAATCTCTCATCGCTGACTCCCCTCTCCCTCTCCAGTCACACCTCTCTTTTTTTTTTAACATCTAAAAGGCACGCATTCAGGAAACGTCCATCATTCACACCCTTTCATTCGCACGTGCTCAGTCCTAGTACTCTATAGGTCCCTGACAGAAGGCCATGACCAGACAAGGGAAGGACACCACCATATTACAAACAACTGACAAGATGAATGCTTTCGTCCGAAAAATTTCGTTTTGGACGCAAAAGATACGCCAAGAAAATATTTTTGATATGTTTCCGTGCTTGTGTAAGTGCAAGGCTGACAACTTGAATCTTGATCAGGTGAAGAATGTAATTATTGCCCATCTAAACGGACAGCAAGAAAGGTTTCAGCATTACTTCGCTGAAATTGATGTGACTAAATACGATTGGATTCGTAATCCATTTCTGGCTGATCCTAGCACAAGCCGGTTGTCCACAGAAGAAGAGAAGCTCATCGACCTTCCGAGTGACCAATCCCTGAAAATGGTCTTCCAAACAACACCAGTGCCAACATTCTGGATTAGCGTCAACGGTGCTTTCTGAGAAAGCAATGAAAGTTCTGCTGCCATTTTCAACTTCGTATATGTGTGAGCAAGGATTTTCAGCATTGGCAGCACTGAAGTCGAAATACAGAAATCGTGTGGACGCAGAGGCTGAGCTGCGAATAGCAGTGGGTACGAACATCGCACCCAGGTTCGCTTCTCTATGCAACAGCAAGCAGGCTCAACCTTCTCATTAATCAAAGTGAGTGTCCAATAAAATAATATTTATTAGCACCACAGAATTTGCTTTAGTAAAATTTCATTAACTGTTATACTTCTTGCAGATACGAACTTTGTTCTTCCGTTGTTGATTTCCTCGACGCGGCGTTCGAGGTTAGCTAAGCCCCCCCCCCCGCTCTTCCATCGACCTAGCTGGCTAAGGGGGTCGCGGACGTACCGGTGTTCGTCAGGGGGGTCGTCACATGTAAAAGGTTGAGAACCGCTGGGTTAAGGACTAGCCTACCGTTGTCAAAATATTTTAAATTGTGCATTTTAACTTACTTCTTATGCTTTTTTGTTTTAATGTAATTTTGTACTAATTTTTTTAAAGATATGATTAAACTTGCATGTTTGTCAAACCACGCACCGTATCTAACTGTTCGTGAGATTTATTTTGATCGTCTTTGCATTTTTGAAATATCTTTCAGTATTGTAGATTGACCAATTTTTTTTATATATATAACATAACCTATAAAATCTTCATACATTTTTGTGAAACATGTCATATTTCAGGAGTTGGTAAAACATCTGTAGTTCACCTGATCTGCCACAATGAACCATGTCACAATCCTTCAGCAACCATTGGATGTTCTGTGGAAGTTAAAGTATGATTAAAGATCATTTGTTCCACCTTTTAAACTGTATTTTTATGTTTTAAAATTAATCTTAAGACCATTTTAAGTTTACAGAATTAAGTGTGTCTTTCCAAGTAATACTTCAAGCTAAAGTTTTATATTGACATGTGTCACTTTTGTGAATGAACATTATGGTTTATACCATAAAGAGCTAGAAATGAGGTATGAGGTGGTTTTATGCTTTCTTTTGGAGCTCCATGAATTTAGAGCTGGGACACCTGCTGAACGAGATTATTTTCTGGAATTATGGGACATTGGGGGGTCTTCAAGTCATCGCAACAGCCGTTCCATCTTCTATCATCAGGTCCATGGTATGTTTTGTTTTTGTAAAACAACAAATCTACTGTTGATGGTTATAAATCTTAATGCATTTTGAATTATAGAAATTTTGTGTTTGGGGGTAAAGGAAGTGGTGCCTGCACATTTTGTTTCCAACATATTTCTGAAGGTTATATAATGCTATAAAGTTCTTTTCTTTGGTCTAAAGCACCAACACAACACTTCCATAAGAGGTCAAAGTGCAGTCAGTCAAAATACTGAGATAAGTGACTTCTCTAAATTTCTTTTTCACGTTGGTGGAATACCACATAAATGTGTAGTTGAACTCACATAGTTATAATGTTTGTTATGATATATGCACTACAGATCACATTCTGTAATTTCTTACAGGTATAATTCTTGTGCATGATTTGACTAATCGAAAATCTCATCAAAACCTGCATAAATGGCTAGCAGAGGTTCTTAATAAGGACACAGATACCACAAACAATGGGTGAGTAAAATATTGTTTAGGATTTCCAAGTACAGTTATTCTGCTGTTAGTTTTATTTTTAACCACTTTTTTTA
Source organism: Pomacea maculata (assembly GCA_004794325.1). Classification (NCBI taxonomy): domain Eukaryota; kingdom Metazoa; phylum Mollusca; class Gastropoda; order Architaenioglossa; family Ampullariidae; genus Pomacea; species Pomacea maculata. Next base: position 181,189 of record SRHC01003644.1, on the reverse strand, counting down.
GTTTTATTTGTAAAGCTTAAAGCCTGTGCAAAAAACAATCAAAAATCTATAGCATTTGTCCATTTGACAAGTTTTTTTAAAGTGTCACAACAAAGTTTTATAACAAAGACGATTGTAAATCATTTCCAGTTATTTGCAAGTTTCTTTGGATTAATTTATTTTTAAATGTATCTATTTTTAAGTTTTCAGCCAGGCTTACACATTATTTTATGCACTATTTGCATTTTAGCTTTATATTAACATTTTATCAAGATACTGAGGGAAATGAGATTTATCAGATAATGAGATAAAAATTAGGAAATTTGATGTGTAATTAAGTGGATTTGCAAAAGATTTGTAACCTACATTAGTCTGTGCTCATGGTATATGTCAGTAATTCATTGTCAGGAATGAGTTTGATCCAGAAACTTTTGCGGGAAACCAGATCCCCATTCTTGTCATTGGTACCAAAGCAGACTCGGCTGCCAGCCTGAGAGAGACAAAGATTTCTAGAACATCATCTATTGCAGAAGAATGTGGTGCAGATGAACTGCATTTGGTATGATTTTTGAAACAATGATAACTTAAGACTCATGTTCTTACTATCACTGGCAGACATCCTCATTTAACAATAGCAAAGATTTTTCAGCTTGACATTTTCAGTTTATATGCTGATAGGTATTTTACTCCATACAACAGTAAAAAAGCGAATATTGCTGTTTGAGCCATGAATTGTTTAACTCAGGGATCACTAACCTTTTTGACACTAAGAGCTGCTTCAAGGGTACTGAGAAATACGAGAAACTACTTGTTTGATACAAACTTACTGAGAAACAAAGTTGTACAGTTTACCTTTAATGATGACAATATTGATAATAAAAACATATCTGAAGAGATTGTCTGGTAATGCTAGTGGTATTCATTCTTTACAATAAATATTAATGATAAATGTAAAAAATATTTTAAATGCAGTATTATTTATTTCTTAGTACTATTTTTATAACATTCCCCGCGGGCGACACACATGGTCCATGCGGGCAACCACATGCCCATGGACACCTTGTTGGCTACCCCTAGATTAACTTGACATCATGTTAGAACACTTAGATTTCAAGGTATATAGCTGTAGAGAATTTGTTTTGTTTTGGGGAGTGATAATGCCTTCTCAAGAATAGGTAGTAACTCTTAAGCTGAAAAGTGTTAAAATAACTTGCATGCAGATTTTGGTCAGCAGCAAATACTTCGCTGAAACTGGCATTTCAGAAAGTCAGGATAAAGTTAAATGGTTAAAGTGAGGGGGCAAAACATCATTCATCTTTCCACATTTTTATGATGGTTTACTGTTACATAGAGGTCTTGTAGAATTAAGAAGAATTTTAAGTGAGGGAGAAAAATTTTATTTTGGCAGTTAGAGGGAGAGGGTGGTCTTACTTTAAGAAAGTTTAGATGGGTTTCTACAATAAATTTTAGTGATAACAAATTGATACTTTTAATGAGCCAGTTTTGTAACACAAAATATGATGCAAAAATGTTTATGCAGGTTTTTTTGTGACAGGATAGCATGAATACTAAATACTTGGCACCTGGGTCGACTAATGCTGTTAAATTGACCAAATTTTTTGACAAAGTAAGTTTTCAACAGTTACTTGTCAGTTAATTTGATTGTTTACTTTCGCGGATCCTAGTTGTTCCATGGATTTGATTTTTAATATTCTATAATCATTTTAAATTATAAGCAATAGTAATGTTAAGAATAATCAAGCCTTGATATAAATGATTTTTTTGCTGTCATTTCATTACTAATATCACCTATTGTGAAATTATACGAATATTGTTTATGTGAACTTTGCATATGTTTATATTTTAGTGGGAAGGAAGGGGTTCATGGTTATAAAAAAACCAAACTGTCATTTACTATAGAGCATTCCTTAAAGGCTAAACTTTTAGCATATGGTGGAAAGGAATGGTTCAACCCGAAGGAGGGAGGTAAAGAATATACATAGTACTCGTGACTATAGTGATCATTCTTTCATCTAGCCCAACAAGCACCCTCACCTCCTTCTGCCAGATCGAATCCATTCTTTTCTGCCAGACAGCATAAGTTTGGCCTTTAAGACTATTCTTAAATATCCAAAGTATTTAGCAAGTTTAACATTTGCAAAGATCTTGCAGAAACTTCTTATTATAGCCTTCAAAGTAAGTTCCTTGTGAAGATTTGAATAAGCTTGGAACAGTTGGTAAAAGCATTTAGACATTTACATCCAAATGGAGTAACACATTAATACATTCTTATAGATATTTGAAAATATGTGCCTGTTGTACAACTTATGAGGAAAAGGATATAATGCATAAATGGGAATCATCAGAAAGAACATGAAACACAATAATATAGAATTTGTCAAACTAGATATTTGACCATTTTAATCAATTTTCTTTTTTTTCTTTAAAAGTGCAAGTATCATTAGTTAGAATAATATTTATGTCTCACTGATTATAGAAATTGGAGGTCTAAGACAGCATAAAGATAAGATTGTATGTTTGCTATGATACCTATTGGTATTTTAGGTCTAAATTGTTTCTTCAAATTTTCATCTACAGGTGATTGAGCGAAGATACTCTGGCAATCAGGTTAGTTTTGGAAGCAAAATGTTTCACAATTACTTTGGAGATTAGGAAAGATCTGAAAAGTGCTTACACTTCCAGCTCAGCTCATGCGAGTACCAACACTTTTTCAATTTTCCTCCCTGCTGGTGGTGGGGCTTAGCCTGCTTTTAAAAAATTTATTCAGCAGATTAGTTTTGATATTGTTGGGTGCATTTGGGGTTTTTCTTTTGTTGTTTTCCATGGCACAAATGCAAAATAGCATAACTTCTTTGGCATTATATTTTTTATGGATTCTGTATGCAACATGACTTTTACCATTCATAAGAAATGCTCACTTGCTGTCTCCTTTTCTAGGGCCACATAAGTCCACTCCAGACCAAGCGAGTATGGAAGAGCTCTCACATGGACTGAAAATGCAGAAATGTAACAGACTTTTAGCAGATAGTGCACTTGCACAGAACTGCTTCATTTGAAAAACACATTGACTTGGATGATAAGGTGTAAAGTGCATGACAAAATTGTGGTGTGCGACGGGGAAAACATAAATTTGTTTCTTTGACATTTTAATGTGGGTCATCTTATTTAAAGTAAGGTGACCAGACGTCCCGCATTAGGCGGGACAGTCTCGCTTTTGACCTCGTGTCCCGCCTGAATATCGGGCGGGACGCCCAATGTCCCGCTTTTTGGCTTTCTGGAAGTCCATCAAATGTCCCGGTTGTCTTTAAAATCTGAATACCGTACACTGATACGCCCCCCCCCCCTACTTTTTTCGGTGTTTTTTGTCGGTGACGACACCATCTTCGGCACGTGTCCCGCTTTCGCTCCCGAAACGTCTGGTCACCTTATTTAAAGTCTTAGTTGATCTTTTGTACATATGTTTGGTGATAATCTGTATGTATGGAAAAATAAAGTAAATGTATGGTCTCAACTTATTATCTCACCACCATCACCGCGAAATGATGGGCAATAGTCGGAGTGGCAATGTAAAGGGGATCGGGATAACTTTGAGGGAAAATAGATTCCAAAGTGATGTGAGAGGCGGGGTTGATGATAACAAGTAAGACTGTAATTGTTATGAAAGCAATCCATATAATTCAGCAGAAAAGTTAATATTTTTTTAAGCCTAGTTTAATTCCAGAATGGCATGAAATTAAATCCACCTGTAAAATATGTGTATAAACAAACTAAACACATAACGCATTCACACCAGTACTGTGCAAGCTGCAAACAAAAAACTTGTAGTCAGCCCAAATGCATGTGGCATCAAGCAGAGTCAGCTTCATGTTTAAATTCTTTTCAAAAGAGGTGTGATTATTTATTCTTGCTTTCCACCATATCAAAAAGGCCTTATTTCTGAGAGATCTAATCAATGCTGCTTCATCTAGTAACCCAACAATTCTTTAGTTTGTATACAAAATTTGAAACTGTTAAGTGCATATAAGTAGCCTCTATCATGTACATTATAAGTAGTAGTGCAATTTTATTGAAGTTTCAGCACAGAAATCATCACATTCTACCTGTCATCAGTATCCATGTGTTATGGCTGGTGTTCATCTCTTTGCCTTTTTCCCAACCTGAAGTCTCCTCTTCCTTCTAGCTTGCTTGGTTTCCTTAGTGACCTCTGCTGCTCTCTGGGGATTTTGAGTTCTACACTCTCTCATAGAATGATACACATAAACTCTACTTTCAGTCAGGAACAATGTCCTTTGAAATCTCAGTACATCAATCTTGTTGCTTCTAAAGGCATTCCCATAATACTGTTGCAGCTGTCCAATCTTTTTGTCAGTCTGTTCTAGCCACAAACTCTGCCAGCTACTTAATGGCTGCTTTGGGTTTTTTTTTTACCTAACCATTTTGTTTTATTATTATTATTGATTGTGAGCTCGATGTGGGCATAAAAGAGGGCATGACACTTATATTGTTGGGTTACGGGTGGCCATTGGTTGCTTGTTAAATGACAGTCTCAATGCTGACCAATGAAGAACTATCAACTTCAGAGTTTCCCTTGCTTCTTTTGTGCTCATTACCACAAAAACCAGTTTTTTGGCTCTAGAATGTCAATTTCATACAAGAGACTCAATTTTTCAGTGAAAATCACTTCCAAAGTTACTAATATTTGTTACTCTTACTAATATTTGTAAGGGAATCATACTTCTGTGATATTTGCACAGTAGAGCAATAGGGAGTGGTTCATTAAGAGCAAATACAAATTGTTGTTCTTGCACATTTTTTTACCATCTTGGAATACAGTGATCAATTAAATCTACCTATTTCAACAATATCAGCTCAAAACTTTGCAGTTCTAGATAATAAGACAAATGCAAATGAAAAATGAATGGTTTTCCTATCATTAGATCATTCACTCGCCTAAGAAGTGAGTTTTCATGAAATGTCTAGGTAACCCCACTGCCTTAAAGCAAACTGAACTGTTTTATTACATGTACTTGGTGTTGACTGCAGAGCTTGTGCATGTGCAGTTAGAGTGGTGAAATAAGATACCTGTATGCTTTGGATTCCTTCAGACTTGCTAGGAATGGCATATTAATTACAGAATGAAACAAAAAACAGTTTTAGCGTTGTAGAAATTAATTTACAGTTAGAGTTAAAGTGATTACTCAAATAACTCTGGCACATAATGTAAAATTTGTAAAGTGCATACCCCCACTCCTTAGCACCTAAGAACAAGAATGAGACATGGATAGCATACAAGAGACAGGAAAACAAACGAATAATATATGAACTATGAAAGAATAAACAACAGATGAATAAAAACAGGTACACAAAATGCAAAGAGGAACCAAATAACAAGAACTGAGAGTATCATGAGGATAATGAAGGTTATATACCACCAGTAATATAATACTTCCATTCAGAGGTGGAAATTTATTTTGCTCTGATAAATTGTATAAAACATATAACATCATCTCTCTTTTTCTTTCTGTTTGTTTTACATAATGTGAAACCTAACAACAAAACAGACACATTTTCATTCTAAGACTCCAGTAATAAGGACGTGCCTATACTAGCAAACGTTAAAATAAATTTTCATTTACTTAAAAAGAAGATTCTAAAAAAAGCTATAGATATAGAAAAAAAAGGCACATGAAGTCAACTGCCTTGAAATGCAAGACTTCACCATATACGCTTTCTGGCTGTCAATAGAAAATTATTTTCCTTTCCCTATGTCACATTGCTCACGATTAAACAGATGTACAAGTCCTTACACATATTCATAATAACCAAGGTTATATACTACAGATTATATGATTCTTCCATCCAGAGGTGGAAATATATTTTACTATAGCATAAAATAGTACATAAAGTAGTATCCAGAGACAGATCAGTTGGGACAGACAAGTTACCATACAAGCAAATGTTAAACGTTTTTTATGCTTTATAATTAAATAAGACAAAAAAGACTACAGATGTACAAAAAGGCTCATGAAGTCAACTGCCTTGAAATGCAAAAAACTTCACCACAGCCATCTTCATGTTGTCAACAGAAAATTCTCCCCTATACATGCACATTCACACAGATGCATACATGTGCAAAAGATCTTTTACACACATAAAAATAGTAACGAGAATTTGTATAGCACTTTTCCAATTATATTCCAGAGTGCTTTACATAATATACAATCACAACAAACACGCACCCACATTTGCATATAACAGACGCTCACTTTTACAGCAGACACCTGCTCATACAAAGTAAAATACAGACAGGTTATGCACACTCATGGTTAGGACTGGGTCACATTGAAGTAACCATTCTAAAAAGATGTCTTAAATTTAGACTCAAAGGTGGTAAAATTATCAGAGCGAAAAAAGGCCAACGGGTAACCTGTTCCTGGCGCTAGATAGGAGAAAGACCTCCGTCCATATGTCTTTATCTTAGCAAGTGGAACTCTCAGAAGCTTGGTGTCTGAAAATGAGCTAAGAAGTCGTGCAGGCGTATGGATGGGAGGGAGCTTGGAGATACCAGAGACCAGTGCCAGAAACAGCGGAGGTCAAAGTTATTATTAATGTTATAAAAAAAAAAAAAAAAAATAAAAACATATCAAGGTAACATTTTACATGTGTCTCTTCCTTTCTCTTTCATGGTTGGGGAAGGGGTAGAATCGGTTTTTTACGCAGAGCCAACAAAGAGGGCTATTTCACAGCAAGGCAGTAAGCCCTGTAAACAGATGCCACATACAGAGAACAGCGTGCCCGAGATGAGAACTAAAGCCAGGACAGCCAACCCTCACTGGTTGGTGATGGGCACTAACTGTTGTACCACCAGACTGGCCTCTTTTTTCATGAGGAGATTTCCACTAGCTCCTTTTCCCTCAAAGTCTTGTCTTCACATTGCAAGATGGTGTATTATGATTCCACAATAAAAACTTTGCAGTACAGAAAACTTAATCAAAGACATTTACATGTCTCTGCCTTTGGGTTTATTTTTTATATACTTCGTATTTCAAAAGCATACAACACACATCAAGCAAATCTAACATAAATGTCATTATACATCATGCTTATATCACAGATTGAGAAAGAACGCATCATTACCACTTTAATAATAAATGATAATCCGTCTGAAAACAATCAGAAAAATCCGAAACTGGTGATTATTTCCATATGAATCAATATTAAACTCCAAACCCACACTATCTGACCCCTGCCAAACATTCTAGAAACCATCTCCCCCTTTCCCACCCTCTACAGTGACCCCTCACCCCCTAAAGTCCTAGCGGTCCGGTGGCGCAAGGGTTAGCGCCTGTCACTAATACAGTGAAGGTTGGCTGCCCCGAGTTCATTTCTCGTCTCAGGCACGCTGTTCTTTCTCTGCACGTGGCATCTGTTTACAGGGCTGGCTGCCTTGCCGTAATATAGCCTCAGTTGCTGGCACGGCGTAAAACACCAATTTCCCCCCACCCCTCTAAAGTCCTAGGTTAGACTTATTGCCACGTGGAGTATGGTTTGTGTTTGAGAGAATGCATAAGACCTTTCAGGCACAACTAGGTGTGCGACCATATGCGATAACAGTACCTGACAAATCTGTCCACCCTTTTAGCGTCCCTAGTAATCCCTGAAGACTCCTTGTTAACAAGACCACAATCATCTCTGGTTTTTATAACCATTGTAGTTCAATGCAGATCCATCATGGTCTCTGTTAGAAGATGTGTGACACGCCAGTCCTCTCCCTCACACTGAGCAAGAGAACATATGGGTCATCCTTTGTTTTTGTAAAAATTTGCAGTGAGGTCATGTGGGGATGCCAATGAAATCTGAGGCAACCAACAAAAACTAAGACAATTTTTCACAGAAAAAAATTGATGAAAACCAAAATCCAAGATAACCAAGGTTTCACTGGACTGGGATTATACAACAGTGATTTTAGGATTTTAAAAAAGGCACAAAAGTTCTAAAATCTCTAAATCAATGTTAACATCTTTTTTTTAACTGTTGAAAATTTGCTCTTCTGAACAGAAAGTGGCACATGTTCTCATCAACATCTTGTTTGTAATAAGCCATAAAAACACAAAACATTTTCATGCAGTGGATGGAGGAAACCTAAGTACTCAGATCCATTGACAATCAGCCCTGTAAACAAATGTCACATCAAGAAAGAGGTATGTCAGAGCCAAGATACAAACCCACAACACCCAGTTATAACTGTCGTAGTGACAGGCGCTTTAGCCATTGCACCATCAACAACCCCAAGAGAAGAAGAATCAGAATTTATTGATTTATCATCATCACAGTATATGCCCATATGCAAAAGTAAAACTTAAAACATAATATATATACACACACATATATATACAAGTGTATAGTGTCCTTTATTAGGACTGGAAAATGGACACAGAACCAGATGAAAGAAAGTAGGTGTGTGTTGGGAATGAGGAGGGTGGTGGGGAATTGTTTCATGCCAGACCAGCAGCTATTTCTACATCAAAGTAAACATCTATTATTTTTAACTTTCTTAGCAGCCATGTGTGATCAATGATATGATATTTGTAGGATTCTACAAAATAATTGCATCACAACTCAATAAAAATTATCATGATTTTTCATGCATATTTATGTCGATGGCTGATATGTCCAACATAAGTTTTATCTATAAATACCTCTTTTAATTAAACATTCAACTGCAGAATCTGATGAATTTTAGGCAGATCTACTGCACTCCCACATACTCACTCCTCACATTTTCTCCCGAATCCACAAACAAAAATGTTGGTTACCTCAAAGTAGCAATTTAAGCTACTTGTGACTAATCAATATAAAATTTGATCATTGCTGTCACACTCTTATGGTGATGATATACTCATTGTGTGTTTACCTGCAATGAGTTACATTAGCACATCAAGGGTTGCACACTAACTGCAAATTACACTCCAAGAAATAATAATGTGCCCTTATTCAGAATCTGAGATTCTAATGTAACTGCAAGTTATAGCAAGCACACACTGAGCTCAAGCAAGCAGCTCAAATGTTCTGGTAAGATTAAAATGATGCTGAAAATCAGTCATGACAGGCAGCCTGATTCAAAGCTGTGCAGGTAAGTGTCTTAACACCTAGCACTCTCACTCCACCTGATGACTCCTCTTGGTGCTGGATCACTGTGCACACAGCAAGGATTTGGCTGAATGTGTGCTGTAAACGGGTCTTCCTTCTCTCCTTTCTTTAAATGCTTCCTCTTCTATGCCAGGAACACTTTGTCAACACTTTCAATTTGGTGTCGGCACACCGGGCATGTAGTAACGGCTGCCCCGCAGGTTGCACAGCACACAAGATGCCTGCATGGGTAGAAAATCACTTCTACATCTCTCTCCATACAGATTTTGCACAGCTGCTTGTCTTTCAAGCTTTCATTTTCTTCCATGAGTTGTTGCACATCTGAAAAAGAGTTCAGCGCCTTCAACTTTTTGTGGTGTGAATTATGTCTGAAGTGGGTTTATGAGAAGATTTGGAGAGTAAATTTAATGATTTTAATTGCTAAACAACAAAGCCTAAAATCAACAATATGGCTGATGCACAAAACCATTTAAAATGACAGATACAAAACCCGTGGATGTATGACTGCGATTAAACTATTCTGCTTAAAACATAAATCTGTCTAAATCATTTTGAAAATAAAGATACATAGATACAAAATATATACATGCGTTGTTGAAATAAAACCTCTTCACATTGAAGGAATCTATTGAACCATTAGACTCTCTTGCTCCCTCTATTATTTGATCACAAATATAAAAGGTTAATAAAGAAAAAAAAAATTAAGGGTAGCTAACCTGCAGAAACATGGCCATTCACTTTCATATGAACTTTGTTTTCACTTTCCAGCTCCATGACTTGACGAAGCAATTTTTCACCTGTCACCACAGCATTGGCTCCTGTATGGATAAAGGCATAGAAAAGTCAGCATTCACTTAAAAAAAACAAACAAACCTGTTTGTAAATTGTGTTTGCTGAAATGGCATTAAGAAACTGATGAATAGTAAAACCTATGAAATGCAAAGAAATAAAGCCTTGAAAAACTGCTCCCCTCCAAAGCATATGGTTAGCAACTAGCAACTACCATCTTTGAGAATGTCATAAAAGAGGAGCAAAAGAAGTCACTCTTCTCAGAGTTGATGGCGATGTTAATGGAAATCAAATTGGTATTAAAAAAAAATCCAGGATGAATTTTCTAATGGACTCTCTCCCTTAACCTTAAAAAGCCTTGTAAAAGTTTGTTTTTAGATTTACAATGCAAAGTACAACCTTCCAGTTGTGCCAATGCATCATAGTTCTCTGCCAATTACTGATTTTACTGAGAAGTTTTGCAATAAACAACACTCACATAAATACCTTTTAAATTTAATACATCATAAACCATGGTATTTGATTCTTTGTTAAAATTGTCCCTTTTGACCCTTTTTATATATATATATATTTTCTACACCTTCACTTCACACTTCTACTCCCTACTACAAGGAGAAGATAAAAACATTTTATGATTTATACCTTTCAAGAACTCTTTCTAACTTCATTCATTTTATATGAATATAAAGTTTTTAAGAAATCTCACCGTCATTGTTCTTAAGAACATCAATGGCTCTCCTAACTATCTCCGGTGTATAACCTTCACTAAGCACAGCCAATACGGAAGGAGACTGCATCAGATCTTGACTATCACTTCTGTTCTGAGCAGCCTCTACAAAACTGTCCCCCTTCACAAGCCTCACATACTGGCATGAGGGAAACCACTTTGCATGTTCTGTCCAGGGATCATCCTCAGGCTCCCAGTTGTACAGGAGACCATCACAGTAGAAACACCTCACTTTGTCCCCATCACCTGGTAAAGATGCACAGTGTGTATTTATATAAACAAATATGAAAGGATTAGTTTATTACTGCATCAAATGTTGGAATACCAAAACAAACATTTTAAACTAGAGAAAAATAACTAGGTTAGTGGATGAAAAAAGAGTTTATCATGACTGGGAAAGAGTGGAGAGAATAAAGTAAAGAAAAAAACATGGTCATCATCATGTGCCACAGACAAAGCTCACTCGGCTTGCAGAAGAAGCAGTAATTACTGGCAACATCAAGAAGACGGAGGTAATGCAGGTCAACAACAAGCAAGAAGCCCCACTCCAACTACATGGAGAATGTATTACAGAGTCTGACTGTTTCACCTACCTTGGTAGCATAGTCAACGAAGATGGAGGTACAGATGAAGATGTAAGAAGCCGAATAAACAAAGCCAGGCTTGCATTCCACACCCTACAACCTATCTGGAACTCCAAGGCTTTGTCTTTACACACTAAGATCTGCATCTTTACTACAAATGTAAAGTCAGTCCTTCTGTATAGATCTGAGACATGGCGTGTAACAAATGCCATCACCAACACGGTACAGACATTCATCAACAGATGTCTGCGCTGCATTCTCAATGTCAGATGGCCCCAGAAGATCTCCAATACATACCTGTAGGAGAGAACCAACCAAAAACCTGCCAGCCAAGACATCAAGAAGCGGAAGTGGGACTGGATTGGTCACACCTTACGAAAGCCAGCCGACAATTTAACAAGACAAGCTCTGGGATGGAACCCACAGGGGAGGTGCCAGGTTGGGAGACCCAGACAGACGTGGAGGAGATCTTTCCAGAGAGAGGCAGAGACAGCTGGCATGACATGGTCCCAATTGGAAAGGGACACCCAGAACCGAGTCCGATGGCGGGGTGTGGTTGCAACCCTATACTCCGCTGGGGGGCAAATAGGAACAAGAAGAAAAAAGAAGAATCATCATGTGCAGTTTCAATTTCTTACTAAAAGGCATGATTTCTGAGATAAAACTCTTGAGATATAAGTGCAAGTCCTAGCAAATTATGTTTCAAAAACATGAAATTTCTGCTTCCTTCTATGTGGCATTGTGTGGAGAACTCTTTATCAGAATCAAAAAGCATATGTTGGAGCAAAGAAAAAAAAATTGTACTGCCCACTCTTATATAGTGAAAATATCTCTATCTTCAGTCACACCTTGTAAGTTTGATGTGATAATATTAACTAGATGAGAACTGAATATACTTTTTCATTTACTGCAACTTTGTAGTGAAGACAGACCTTGGCCAAATTTTGGCTTCACTTAGCTACCTTTGCTGTTATGAGCACTGAAAGTTTTTCATAAAAACTAAATAAAAATATATATTACTGAGATGCTGTGCTTGTCTTATTAGGAAAGTCATGATGTCTTTGCCACCAGGTGTAATCTGATTGCTTTCTTAAGACTGAAGTCAAGGTCAATGGGACATTCCGCTGGTACAACAGCTAGTGCATGTTACCAATACAGCACTGATTGGCTGTCCTGGGTTCAGATCTTGTCTCAGAAAGGCTGCTCTTTCTCTGCATCTATTTAATACTTAGCTGTGATATAGCCTTAGTTGCTGGCTAGGCGTAAAATACCACTCCCCTCCCCTATCAAAGTCCATGGGCTTGAAGTAAGTCACACACTCCACAACAGAACCCATGCTTATGGTGAAATTAAAAGATTGTACACACATATCAAGATCAGTAAGAGTCAGTGCAATGGATCGAAGAACTTTCATGTATTTGTTGAAGACTGCATGATAGGTTACAGAAATGCTTGGGGGTCTCTTTGTCCAACTTTAGCTAGCGTCAAACGAGGTTGGGATCAAACAAGCTCCTTTATACCCAAACAACTAGTTGTCCTGTTGTGGCTCTTTTACTGGTTGAAATGTGGTCCTCTATACAGCTTCCTGATTTGAACTTGCGCACACATTTGCTTTCTTTAAAACCCATTTCTGATATGTGATTCTGTGATTTGAATTTTCTAGGTATAGTTCTGGGTCACAATTTTTTCAGAAATGACTGCTGAAGATAACTAAACTCTCAGCTCCAATGTAACTGAAAAAAAAAAGTAAACCTACCTGAGTAGTAGAGCCCTGCAGCAGCCAGTGTCTCAGGCCTTTGTCTCATCTGAGCAGGCCAAGTTTCAAAAGTTGCCAGACGATCAGGTTCAGCTGCCATCTGGGGTCTAGAAGGCTTGGACATGTACATTCTGTTCTCATGTGTGCTATGTAGCCCATTCCTCACAGGATACGGGCCATTGCTAATCCCTGAGAAATGATGCCTCTCACTATTGCCTGCTGGCTGTCTCTGGAAATTCGTTGCTTCCCCACACTGGACTCCACTTGGAACCACACTTCTTCCATGATCATTGCCATGGAGATGCCTATTTACTACCCCATACCCAGTGTGTACTTCATGTCCATTGGCTGTCTGTTCGAGGGGAATGTTTCCTACATCCTCTCCCAGCACAAATGGGCAATGAGGAAAGGATTGTCTGTGTTCCACTTCGACAATATCTCCTGGCTGCCAGTGCAACAAGGTGCCATTACAGAAGGTGCAACGTACCTTGACAAGTTGGATTAAAGGAAAAAATTATTAACGGACAAGCCATTTAGAATACACCATTATAAAGAACACTATTGGTAGAACACAGCGCCATATTATGCTAAAGGCTAACTTGAGTAAAAATTAAGTCAATGAGTTTAGTTCACTAAAAGATTCCCCAAATCTGACTAAATAGTCCTGTTCCATTGTCAAGATATAAAACCTTTAAATATCACAGTTCTCACCTTTATTTTGGAAAGAGTTCAAAACCTTATTTTCTCCAACATCATTAAAGAAGGCTTGTTCTTACACTGACTACAGCTTCAAGAACATCAGAAGATAGAATGTAGGTCTATGCCTGCCCAACTTCCCTTCCCCCCATCCTTGAAAAAAAAAAATTCACATTTTTTAGATAAATTCCTGACAGCACTGTAAATTCCTGATGTGCCAGTAATAATAAGCTTAATTTCACATATGACTCAAACTTTTGAAGTTTAGGTTGATGGAAACCAAGATCGATTTGCCCAGTTGTGTGCTTGAAATCATTTGTACCCTCTGTAGTTCAGCTGCTCAACCATAGACTAAGTATTGGTGATGTGTGCGCATGGGGGTATGATGTTGAGGTGTGCCTTACTAATGGTTTTAAGATGTCAGATTAAGTGTTTCTGTGTTTTGCTATGATGCATCACCCGCCTTGTCGTGTAACTAGCACTTGTTTTATTTTTTTTCCTGATTTTTATAACTGATCACACTTCCCAAGTAATAATTTCCCACTGGAGTTAAAAAAGTTGGTCATTTGACATGTCAGATAAACTCAGTTCAGAATCTACATCCTTCAATAAGGGTAATCATTTGTACCTTGTCACTGGTACCTGTAAAGATGAATCCATTCCTAGCAAGGTCTTCTTTACAAACATGTGCTCTCTCTGGCCAGTCTCTGAATGATTCTAACCTGTTTGCCTCAGAGAGGTAATAGTAATTGGGAGGTGGCCGTCTTTGCTGTGAAGCGAAACGCAGCAAATCCCTTGGAGTTGGATATGAAGACAAGTCAAGAGGTTCAGCAGGAACAGGAGTATTACTAATCATGGTAGCAGGAAAACAGTCCTCTTCCAAGTCATTACAATTAGACAAAGAAAGTGATTCCATTGTGCTGTTCACAGTTTCTTCTGGTGTGCTGGCATGGCCAGGTCTGTCCTCATCTGGCCCAATGTCATTGCCTTCCCATGACATAATTTTGTATGTGACAGTCAATTGCAAGCTACTTCTCAGAAGGTTAGGATAATTTAAGTATCAGATCTGGGATGTTTTCGTAAAATGATATTCTGAAAAAGGAATGCAAAATAAATAAGTTAAAAATTTTGTAAAAAAGAGATACACAGAGTGTACATCAAAAGGTACATGATGACACTTCTACCCTAAATATTTCTGTTAAAAACCTTCTCTGATCATTCATACCTGCTTATAATAATAATTAAGACCTGTAATAAATACATACATGTATTTTTGTATGTTCAGTGTTCTTAAAAATGTAAATACCTTTTATGCTTACCTTGTACAATATGTCCACAGGCTACATCTTAATAATCTTGTCAATCTGACCACAACCCTAAGTTGATTTGACCAAATGATTATTTGTGTAATAATTCAGCAACGAAATGATTGAACCTTGTGTTATCCTTTCTCATCTTTGGCTGATCAACGTAAATCTCGTTTGTGTGTAATGTGTGTGTGAAAGAGCTAGGGAAAAGATCCAAGTCTGTATAAATAAGTTTTCTTCATATTTTAACATCTTCACTTTCTTAACGCATGACGCTTTAAGGTGTGGCCATGAGCCGTACGGCTGTGCCAAGCCGATTACTCGGCTGTTGCGTAAATAAAAGTAAGCAAATTTTTTTTTTTTTTTTTTTACTCATACCTAGGTATCCATGCGCCACATCTAACAACGTCTACTTTTCATTTGATAACAATTGCCAACTTCCGCATATCACGTGACTATTTTTTATAGAGAAAAATGTCGTTTCCTTCGCATATAAACAACGAGCGACGAATGTATCATTACAATGGATATAGCAACTTCGACTGAGGCTTGTGGTCGAATTAACAATGGCCGTCGCCGAATCTACTCATCGATGTCGTGGCCAAACCAGTAAACAATCGAATCGACCGGTGATCGATCAATGATTAAATGAAGTAAACTTGTCGTTTATTATTAAAAGTTTCGTTAATATTAGTCTCGTACCACACTATTTGTTTATCTATTATGACCACTAACTCAGACGGCCGTACTATTTTAAGGATCGATGTACGATGGTCTCAAGTATTTTTGATTTTAGCAATCACAAATTAGAACTATTTCCACGTACCTTCTACAGCTTCAGTGGACGAAGACCA
The DNA here is from genome assembly GCA_004794325.1 of Pomacea maculata. Lineage (NCBI taxonomy): Eukaryota > Metazoa > Mollusca > Gastropoda > Architaenioglossa > Ampullariidae > Pomacea > Pomacea maculata. The sequence goes on along the minus strand of SRHC01003644.1, from coordinate 165,326 downwards.
CGTTAAGGCAGGCTATTATCGATGGATCTAATACAACAAATCTTCTAACCCTTTATGGAAGAATAATTCTTGTTCCACACTTTAAGCGAGAAGTCAGGTGAATCCCCCTTGGGTTTTCCCCAAAGGGAGATAAATAGCATTCCACCACGAGAGCACTCCTCACCACTCGGAAATTCCTTGATAAAGTTTGCATGACACCCTTTTCTTTTCAGTTTCGGAAATATTGTCAAACGCGACTAGATTCTATTCATCTATTTTGGCTAAGGGACAGATGAGAGTTTTCCGTTAAAGCAACTAATTTATTACTTATAAGTTTTTGGTTCGAATCTCATTTCAAATATATATATTTTTAATTCTCTGCAAATTAATTGTTTCTTTATCATGGGCTATAGCTGCATGGTTGGTGTACTCTGCTCACGACTATATATTTTGATGTTTATTTTCTCTAATCTAAGTAAGCAGTGACACTAAAATGTAAATTAAAATAATAGAAGAAAATATACGACGTAACTCTACTAGGCACTAGGCAGAAAAAAATACGTAAAGACAGTCCTCTTGACGACTGAGAGAGAGAAAGGGTTTGGGGGGATGAGAACGAGCAGGCTTCACTCAAATCATCGTGTACAGCCCGTTGTCGAGCATCTGTCAATTCACGGAACCAACACCAAACGTACAGCTAACCTTTCACTCAATGATCTTTCAAAGCTCGGCCTAATATCACTAAACTATACTGACGCCGCGTAGGAATGAATTTAAACTTGACTCAGTTGACAGTAATTAAAATCACAGCTCAAGTCACTCGATCGTCTCGCTAAGGGAAAGCAGGGGCTGTGTAGAATGTCGACTCAGCACTGTCACTGTGCCATTAAGCAAGCCATCCCTAGCTCTATAATTTACTTTTTAAAACTATATTATTGACATGTGCAAGCTAATTATAATTGATGTATGTGACAGCCCATGAGTGTACGTACGTCTGATTAAAATGGGAGAACATAGATCACGAACAACAAGCACACTGCACTGGGGTATTTAGTGGTATTGTAGCCACTTCGTCCAGTTTTTCGGACCTATGATGGGAAGAAATGTGATGGGTGGGATATGTTTATAGCCCCGACCCATGCAGCATGGCCGAAGCACGGAAGACGTGCTACATTATACAGAAAGATGACGGACCACCACTAAAGCCGGTAATATATTTAATTATCGGCTCCCCTTCTCACATTCGCAATACACCTGATATCAGTTATCGCACTCTCTCTTAATAGATGCGACCATAGCACTTCGCGCGGCCATGGCGATCGAGTGTCACATGCGGGGCCGATCGAGAGCCGTCGACGATGATCGACGGTGACAAAAGAATCTCCTATCGCTCTAGTGGTCACCCCAAAGGCCTCCTCGATCTTTACCTTTCGCTCTGTTTTGCTCGTCTTTGTGAAGAATAAAGTCTCATTCATTGGGCTGGAGGTTCGTGCATATAGGAGACAAGGAAAAAACTATATATACACAGTTGGCAACGAACAGCTGGGAAAGGTAGCGGCAGAAATCAACCCGATATTTAGTATATTACCTGCAAAAGAACGAATTGTCTCCACAAACCGAAAAACTTGTTTCTGGCTGCTCAAATTCAAGAAGAGGAATTAATACTTCCTGTGTGTGGAGATCAACTCAAATATCTCTCGCCTACTTTGTTTTTGTTAACCTGCCTGCCCTTACATCCTATGGCGACGACGCATGCACGCAAATCGAACGGCGTGGATTGGTGGGAAGGCCTTATGGCGTCATCGGCAGCCATGGGAAAATACACGTCCATGATGGAAAATTTTATCGCCTGCCACCGGATCCAATCAACGTGACTAATGTGTTCGCGTACTTTGAGACCAGAAGCATATAGTGCTCGCTGAACAACTAGAAAACCGGATTTAGAAAACAAGCTGTCAGCTGAACTGTAACAACTACACTGGCGGTGCATACAGCCCCTGGTGCTTTCTGTAGGCGACTGTGGTTTCACTTCAGGGTTATTACGCTGTGCTGTACTTTCTGTCTGGGTCAGCCCTATATATTTCCTAACTCTCTTTCCCACCATTCTAGTCATTTTTTCACATCCTTCCCTGCCAGTGTTCCTTTTGCAATGTCATGTTATTCCCAGTTCTTGTTATGTGGTTCCTCTTCTTGCGTTTTCGGTATTTGTTTTTATTCATCATTAATACTGTTGTTTAACTTTATTCTTTTATAGTTCATATGTTTGTTTTCCTGCCCCTCGTATGCTGTCCATGTTTCATTCTTGTTCATAGGCGCTAAAAGCATACTTCTTAGGAATGTGAGAATGCTTTACAATTATTTGGCATTTATCATTATTTGTCAGCTTCAAAACAGTGCTTGGAACAGTTTCACACTTAAAGTAAACTGAAAATAAAAAGAAGTTTCCCTTCAGGCAATAGGGTTAGAAATAAGCATAGGCATGTTTCACTTTGTTTTATTGACTTCAGTGACATATAGGTTTCCTAAGGGCTGCAATAAGCCCGTATTTTAGTTATATTCAGCTTACTTATTCTGTGAATTAAATGTTACTGCAAGGGTTAAAGTGAACATTAACAGGCACTTACAAGTAATAAGATGGTAAATTAAACTTTGATGAGCAAAACCATGCCTTGCAAAAACTATGTGATTTATGGTGTTATGATGAATGATGATAAATACATGTGAATATATAAAACAACACCTGGATAGCAAAGTCTGCTAGGATTGCAGTTCAAATAGCATATGTTAGCAAATTTACAATCTAAAGATCCTCTCTAGAGTACACATTTCAGGAAAAAATTGCATAAAATGTTCACCAGAATCAGAGTCTTTCCCTTACACAAGGAAAACTTTTCAAAAATTTACCACAATATTCATTATTTTCAATTATCTCTTAACCAAGCAAATGCCCATAGATATAAAAGACTGTAATAGCACGTTTTTTTAACTAAAATGTGGCAGTGTGTGTATATAAATACATGTCTGTGTCCACCATATATCCAATCCTCACCAAATATGACATGAATATTTTCATCAACATGAAGTTCATCGGCTGTATTTGGTTTGTATACGTTGCTATGACGCATGTTTATTGTCCCAGTTCTAAGCTGATAGTAATGCTTCTGATGGAAAAAAAAAATCTATTCCATGTACTAAGCTTTACTGGGTATTAGATTTATTACCAGGTACTTCAAAGTGATTTTCCCTGTTATTTTCCATGGAAAGCTATCATGATATTGAGACTCGTGGTCTTTCGTACCGGGTTCTCGAAGAGTAAAGTTGTAGCAGAGGTCCGTTCAAGGCTGTTCAGATTCTCTGCTGTGAGTTGTCTTGGAATCGTGACAGCTTCAGCACAACTGACTCAATAGGTGCGTTAAGACCCACTCTAGCACAGAGTGCGCAACGCTTCATCACCAGTAGCTGTTAGGTCGCAAACAGTAGAGAGAGGCTGGTAGATAAGTGTTGATCCTGTTAGGCGCTGTTAAGCTTGAGACGGCAGTCCGGCCTAGGGACGAGACAGAAATGTGGTGGCACATGGTGGTGCCAGAGTCTCGGCGCTTGTGAAGGAGTCAGCTACGATCGACGGAGCATCATCAACGGATTCTCGGACATTAATATCAGAGGGGGGGGGGGCATTGGTGTTTTACACCGTGCCAGCAACTGAGGCTATATTACGGCAAGCGGCCAGCCCTGTAAACAGATGCCACATGCAGAGAAAGAACAGCGTGCCCGAGACGAGAAATGAACTCTGGGCAGCAAACCTTCACTGTATTGGTGACAGGCCCTAACCGTTGCGCCACCGGGCCGCTCTCAATATCGGAGGGGCCCCTCACGTGACAAGAGACTTTAGTGTGGAAAGATAAGTGACGATCGAGTGTGTGTTACGCGAGTGCGTGTGTTGTGTGTGTTGGTTAAGCTAATTAGTGGCTCACGTTGCTTAGACTGGGGATAAACAAATAACAAGACACCCTAGATAACGGCCATATTTTGTGATTGCATCATCTTGCAAATTGTTGGAAATACTCTCGATTATTAATAACTTTCATAAATACACTAAATTGTCTTGTGTTGTTTATTGGGGAGGTAAGCTGGGGCTCTGAGTCAATTAAAGTGTACTTAGCAATTTAGTGTGCGCGTACACGTTTATGTCGGCACGAGTTGGTAGAGGTGTTGAGAGTGTGAACAGCCCAAGGCAGCAGGAATCGCAACCTCTGACCACCTTCGCGTGCTCATTCCCCGGAGTTCACGACACATACCAGTATGCTACATTTGTGCTTTTTTTAAAAACTGTGCAATAGTGAAATTATCAGCATAGATATCAGAAGTTATAATCCTTCCAACAAAAAATCTTAACCATCTCAAATTAGTAAATGAAATTTTCAAAAATATTTTGTCTATTTCCCTGAAAAATAATAACTTTTATATGAAAAAAAAAGAGGAAGAGTAAGATTTTGATCACTTCCACTACAGCTTTCTGCTGTCATCGCAAGTTTGCCACAAAAGATGAGAAAGTAACAAGTCTGTTTATAATGATAAAAATAACGAGCAGCAAGCAAGTGAAAGAGCACAGCTTTTCATTTTTCAGAACTATTTTAACATGTCTCACTGAAATCAAGCAAAAAACATGTTCATGAAAAATTATTTGGAATATAATTATATGACTACACAAATTGCGATGTACCTCTGCCATGCAGAGTGAAGTTGGACAACTCTGTGAGGGGATCCTATGAGAAATCTGAAAGAGGCAGCCACAATTTTTACTTTCCCCTCCACTACAAAGGTGTGGGGTTGAAAAGTTGATAAAGTCTCCCATTTGTCTTATGTAGCTGAATTCTGATCCTTATTTGTAGCAGCACATTGCTGGCATGAGCTACATTAATCATATTGATACCAACAGTTGTAACTCATCCAGATTTGGAAAAAAGTGATTAAATATTATAATTATTATTTTCATTTGGCTATTAGCCACTATGAATAATCTGTGTTTACTGCAAAATATGTACACCATATTTGTTAAATAAAATTAATGAATGGCATCCTCAACAAGTTCCAGCCTCTTTACATTTCAGCCAAAGCAGTTCATAAATAAATAAGTCACTTTATAGGATGTTTGATATAAAAAAAAAAATGGCTGATAGAAACAGAACACTAAAATGTGAAACAAGAGGAGGTAGCAAAAACAACAATATAATGTCAAATCTTGCTGCTTCTGTAGCACACATGATTTTAGGGGGAAAACCCCACATGAACACACAGCTGTAGAGTTAAAAAAAAACCACAAGTAAATTTTTGACCAGAAATCATGGACCTACACATCAATACATTCATTGACACAGATGGAAATCACTATCACCAACACAGCTACCATCTGGAACCAACATGCAAAAAACTAATTCAGCATATATATACACCAACATATGCACCTATATATTTACAAATTGTACATTTTCAAATGGAAAAGCACTTAAACCCTACAAGCCCTCTGGTTTTCTTCAGAGTGACTTAACTGCAGGAAAATAATTCTATCCTGGAAGCATCATCTTGACAAATACAGATGTACGATGTGCAATGAGATTTATCGCTCTGCATCTGTGAAAACCACACAACCAGATGATTCTGTTTGTATCCAAAACAGCTGGGTCCTCCACAAAATGTTGGGAATGTGTGGCAACATCCTACATAGTAAACAGGAAAACAAATAAGCAATTTCTAAGTGAAAAATACTAAGTGAAAAGGTTCTGTAGCCTGGCAACTATAATGTCAACAAACTGTGGGTGGTTTACTGTGACTAGGGCATGGCATGTGGAAAGCATCCCTCAGCCCTTTCTTTGTGCAACCAGTTAATGAAGTCTAAAAAGTAAATTGATACCAGTAACCTAATGGTTCTTCTTGTTCTTATTCACCCCCAGTGGAGCACAGGACCGCAACTACACCCCGCCATCGGACCCAGTTCTGGGCGTCCCTTTCCACTTCGGATCATGTCATGCCAGCTGCCTCCACCTCTCTGTGGACTGATCTCCTCCATGTCTGTCAGAGTCTCCCAACCCTGCGCCTCCCCTGTGGGTTCCAGCCCAGAGCTTGTTAGACTGCCGGCCGGCTTTCGCAAGGTGTGACCGATCCAGCCCCACTTCCGCTTCTTGATGTCTTGGCTGGCAGGTTTTTGGTTGGTTCTCTTCCACAGGTCTGTATTGGAGTTCTTCTCAGGCCATCTGATGTTGAGATGCAGACATCTGTTGACGAATGTCTGAATCTTGTTGGTGATGATGTTTGTCACATGCCATGTCTCAGATCCATATAAAAAGACTGACTTTCCATTTGTGTTAAAGATGCGGATCTTGGTGTGTATATATAAAGCCTTGAAGTTCCAGATAGGTTACAGGGTGTGGAATGCAAGCCTGGCTTTGTTTATTCGGCTTTTTACATCTTCATCTACACCTCCATCTTTGCTGACTATGTTACCACGGTAGGTGAAACGGTCAGACTCTGTAATACATTACCCATGCAGTTAGAGTGGGGCTTTCTGCTTGTTGTTGACACACATTACTTCTGTCTTCTTGATGTTGATGGTCAGGCCAGCCATCGCTGCTTCTTCTGAGAGACAAGGGAGCTTTGTCTGTGCATTTTGTTGTTTGTGGGACAACAGGCTGATGTCATCCACAAAGTCGAGATCCTCAAGTTGCCGGGTGAAGGTCCACTGAACGCCCATGTTGCTGTTAGAGGTTGTTCTTCTCATGATCCAGTCTATGATGATCAGGAAGATTGCCGGTGAGAGCATACAACCTTGCCTCAGTCAGCTTTCTGTTGATCACCAGGCATGTCGAGTCCTCATACAAACCTAATGGTTAGCCATTAGCATATTTGACTGTGGAACAGAAGGATGTGGGGTCAAGGTCTGCTCAGACCTGTAGCTGGAAAAGATCCCAAGCATATGCAGCAGCAGGTGTGCAGGAATGTGCACTGATTTGCCAGGGAAAGTAAAGACAGCGGAAGCAGAACTTTAGGCTTTGCCTTTCACATGCCATATCCTAGACCATTAATCATATTTGTAGAAAGGGGATGAAACTATGGCAAATACATGACTGATTCTTTATGACTTGAGTTCATGGTATCTGTAAATGCTATAGTGTCAGAAATGGAAGCGATGGATTTGAGACTACAGAAAAGCAAGCCATTTGACCCTTGGAGTATGGTTTTACATGTGGTCTTTAAAAAACTTGTGGCATGCTATTTCTCAATCAAGTTGGAGTGATGTCAGAATACTGTGCATCCTAGTCATTGTGCCCTCATTGCTTCAGTTACTTTTACTTTCAAAAGACAGATGGAATGGAAAGAATGGAACAATTTTCTAGAGGTGATTCTGTTTTGTTGTCACTGCTCAGTCTGTAACACTCATCTGCTACTTCATAAAAACACATCGCAGTTAAAGAAAGGACACATTGCAAGAATGGGAAAAAAAACCCAACTAACACAGACATAACACTTCATAGCTACTGTACTAGTTCCATCAAAATCAGAAATTTGAGATGCACCCTGAAGAAAGTTTTTAAACAATGGAACAGCTAATCAGTTTTAAGTCATCTGAACAAGGTTTGACTGTACCAGACAGCCATTTTTCTTGCATTTAAAGAGGATCCAAAGAAAATTTTTGAAAGATTTCACTTCATGGAAAATCAAGATAATACTGATATAGTTATCCAGAAAGTTGAGAATTTCTGCAGTTGTATGACCAATGAGGCATTAGGATCCTACTGGTTACACATTAAAAATCAGGTGAAAGAAGAAACAGCAGATGTGTATGCTGCTGCATGATCATTCCTTTTCTGACATGCACAGAACAAACAGAATCAGGGCAAATATGCATAGAAGGTTACCTGAGTTTACAGAAAAGAAATGATCATAAAAAAATTTTTGAGAATGCTAGAGTCAATTGTCTGTAGAGTAAGGTCCCTTAGCCTGAGAGAATGAAATCCAAGATAGTGAACACCTAACCATTCCTCTCTGACTAGAGTTCATGGAGTCTGTAAACACTACAAACTTCCCTGTACCTGTGGTCTTGAAGGCTTTAGAACTCTTTGCCTTTACCTTACTTCCCCTGATTAATTGACAGGTGGGCAGGCAAAGTTTTCCAGTCAAAGGCCCAAGTGAGTCATAAACTGGTGACACACTTTGAAATAAAGTGTACTAACCACTAGTCTACAGCCCTTCACTACTGCAAGTTAAACATATTGGTCATCTCATTCTGAGAAATATGAACAGGCAAAAAACAAGAAAAACAATGCAGAATAAGTAAAGATTAATCACGAACAAAAACAAAGATTAAAAAATGAGGTCAAAAACATCACGATATATGCTAAAAATCTTTCCAGAAAATCTTGCCTGTGAAAACACTTGAAGTCATGCAGGTCAGACTGATTTGATCTTAGACTGGAATTCAGGTTTGACACAGTGCTGCCTAATCATGGCTGGAAGGTCTACAAGACAGGTGACTGGGACAACTGCCTTTCTAAACTCAGCATCCTGGACAAGAGCTTTCCAATCTTCATTTGCCTGAAAATTTTCGGCCAGTACTGAATATTTTGTTATATTTTCCTCTTTTCTTTCCTAACCCTGTTAATAAAAGAATCTGTTAAATGATCTCATAATGAAACACAATGGAATTAAATGCAGAAGCTAGCACCTTTTCCTCAGTTCAAAGGGGTATAATTTGGTGTCAGAAGGCAGCATGGATGAAAGTTTGCACAGCCAGCCCTCACAGGATCACAAGAATTGAATGCCGTTTTCTTTTTAAATCCTTAAAATTGGTCACTGAAGATTTTTAGGTGAATTATTTAAAGAACTTTTCACATACCTTCAGAGACTGAAGATGACCAATGATGTACAGGGAATATTTTGCTCGTGTAAGTGACACATTCATTCTTCTTTTGTCGGCCATAAACCTGTAACATAAGAATTGTTTGTGGTCATTTTCTAACATTGTGCACTCCTCTTTATGGTTTGTCTTGAGAAGATAAAGTGAAGCAATAAATGACCAAGATACTGTCACAATTGTATGATGCTCTTTAATATTTTGTAAGAACCAAGGAAAGGTAATGATGCTTCCTAAAAAAAAAAAAGGCTGCATGTGTGCGTGTAAGAAAAAGAGATAGAAATAATTACAATGATGAACTGATAACAGATAATAAACATGAAGCAAAAAGATTTCTGTTTATATTTATTTTTGATGCCACTGGATGCAAAAAAGAGGGGACAACACAACATACCCAATACTGCCCGATGTACTCTGAGCACGTACACATGATAAGATGATGATGTGTTTCTCTCGCCCTTGAAAGCTGTCTACAGTATTGACCTCCACTTGTTTCACTCCTCTGCACAAGGAACCATACAGAGAATTTTCTAACATCAAAGTATCAAGTCATACATTTCAAACATACACTGATTATACTTTAAATGGGTATGTGTCCTGGTATTATACTGTGAACTACACAGTAAAACTTACTTTTTTAACACAGGCATCGCTTTCTCATTCACACATCTCTTATAATTTTTATCTTCCCCTAGCTGTCAATGTCCATTTTTTGGTCAAATCTCTAATCAAACTTATCTGGTTCGTATCACTAAAAAAGAAATCACTGTAGCCAGATGACAATTAAGAAGAATAAGAATTTGTTTATTGACCAGGTGACACTGTACTCGGAAAATGACTTGATCTTCCTTGCTTTCTCTCTCTTCCACACTTCCTTTCTAACATGAGCACAGACACTGCCTCACAGACTGCAAAAGAACACATTCAACTAGTACTGGTTCTGATAGAAGCTATGGCAGAGTTCAGGCTATTGTTTCAGTAAAGCTAGTTGCAGCTCCTAAAATTTCACAACTGACAGGCACCTATTTTACCCAGCCTCACCTTTCATTTAGTTTTTCACAGACAAGTCGCTTCTGACTGCTGTAAGGGCAGATAATACCCATGTTGGCTGCTGATAATTTGAAGCCCAACTTTAGGATTTGACAGCAGAGTTCTGCTGTAAGTTCAGCTTCTGCCTCATTGCTTAAGGAACTGAACAGAAATAAAAACCCTGTAATTTAGGCTCGTTTCCAAATACTCTCAATGCAGCTTAAGTTATACCACTGTCTCATATATGTTTTCAAGAAGATCACTGTAAATAAATTTACAGTAGACATACCTGTAAACATTGTCCGAGAAAAAAATAATCACAGAAACACTCAAATACTAACCCAGACTGGGACAACTGCTCTTGCCCCTCTGCAAGATCAAACACCAGGTATGGGTGCAGTGGAAAACGCTTGCAGTTCTCTATAATCTGGCTAAAAAATTACACAGATAAATCAACAAAAGGAATTCTGTAGGAGAAAAAAAGCTCCTTTCATATGCTCATACATAAGGTGCAACATATGCAAACACAATTTTATGCATAGATGTATGCATTCATGTGCACAAGAACATAACACATCCTCAAAGATGATACAATAACCAGATTCAATATAGGCATCTGCAAATTCAAATCACTCTGACCCCAAACAAAGTAAATAATCACATAAAACATGCAAACACAGAGATCGATTATAAAACAAATTTAATCAATGAGACGAATTTCTAAACATATTCAGAGACACTGGCACTTAAGAATACAAGCACATGATATCAAATGAGAGATTATCATTATGCAATATAATCTCCAAGAAAGTGAAGATGAACATTAAATTAATCAGATTTACACATTTTTTTTCCTCTTTTTATTAAATAACATCTTCATTCCTTACTATCACCAGCAGTTGTAACTTGTGGTCTAAAGGCAACTTTGTGAAACTATTAGTTTTGGGTTGGTCTGAAATTCACTCTAAAATGCTTTTACATGTATTGGGGTTCTAATGGGCAGATTTGATTTGAAGTTCTGCTTTGTTTTGAGACATTTTGACTGTCTTAAATTTAGGTCTGACTTTCCTTTTTCAGGCCCCCTTTACCTCTCGCCCCAACCACCACCAGCAAATCTCTTTCCACTTGTTACCTCCCTGAACCTTCTGTTTTATCAGTCTTTTTGTCCCACCTGGAGTGAAGTTTGAAAGTATGGGTGTGAAGAGAGGACATGGGACACCTTTGCTCGGTCAGTCAAATGTTAAAAATGTTTATAAATCTTGTTCATGACAGCCCCCTTCCTTTTTCTTTTCTATGGAGGAAACTTGCTAAGAGCAAAGAATTAAAAGCCCTAAATGTTTGATATAGAGAAAGATGTTACCTGTCTGTCTGAAGCAGGCCACTATAAACATGATTATTGGGAAAATGGCAGATGGCTCTGTCCATGCGATACTGCACACGCAGCATCAGCAGAGGACTTTCCTCTTTATAGTCCTCTCGAAAATGATTATAGAGTCGCTCAAATAATGACAGCCCATAGTGTAGTGATTGTGCTTTCTGTGATTTCAAAAAAAGGTTTAATGATAACGCATCACTAATAAATTTTAAAAAGGAACTGCACATTCTTCAAATTTTACTGCACTCAATGAAAACTTTCAGATTGTCAGGTAATTTAACATAAAGAAAACATGAATAAACCAAGTATTTATTTACTCAATTCTGATATCATAAAAAAAAAAAAAAAAAAACCAGAATTCAAGGTATGTAAATTGACAGAAAATTATTCTACTTTTACAGGCAGCAGTTCCTTCCCTGGCACAGTTAATGCAGGTGAACAGATCTAATAAAAACAAACATTGCACCTGGTTCTTCCAGATGATCAAATCTAATCCTTCAAGGTCATTAACAGTGACCTCTTAAAAATCTTGTGATATTTGTCAATTTTAAAATTTAATATCATCATGATGAGAAGCTATAATCTCAAGTTCATACTTGTCTACTATCACGGTAATCTACTCAGATGCTTGAGATACTTCATGCCAAATATTAATAAATATAAAGTCTTTTTAAACAGCACTAGCAATCTGATAGCTAGGCTATACTGACAATCTGACTGTATACTGCATTAACAGTCTAATAGTCAGGCTGCACTAACAGTTTGACAACAGAGTTGTACTAACTTTTGAAAGGACAGTGGGAGGCAGCTGATGAGGATCTCCCACTAAAATAAGCTTGGTTATGCCATACTGAAGTGGTATGAGGCAGTCAAGCTCGGTGGCTTGGGTTGCCTGAGGGGAAAAAAAGTATATATGCAGTCTGGCAACAACAAATGAATAAAAAAAAAAATTGTGAAGCCAACAACAAAATCAAAACAAAATAATTCAAAGCCTGAAGTGATTACGATTTTATCTCTTTCTCTGAAAAGAGAGACAAAAAAGATTCTCACTTCATCAATAATGGCGCAGGAAAAGTGTCTTGAGTTGCTGATGTTCCCATGGTCTCGAAAGACTTTGTAGATTTGTGTTGACCCAAAGCTGCTTAGGGTGCCACAAACAATGTTGGCTTGTAGCAGCACATTGCAGCGGATTGTATAGTACTCTTCAGGGGTCAGGGTTATATCCTATTGAAATAAACACTACATGCAATCAGCAATGACCGACACAAAATTTCTATGGACTCACACATTAACTGCCATGAGGGACAAACCATTTTCATAACTTCAATCGAAAGCTGATGATAATGTTAGGAGAAAGATTTCACACCCAAATGCAGTCAGTGTTAGAAAAAAAATAAACAAGTCATAAATGAATGATTGGATTAATAAATGAGTCTATAAAAATGTTATTTTTATACATTCCCTTTTTCATTACCTCAGAAAATCAAAGCTCATAACTTCTGAGGATACTTGAAATGCCACTGTGCACACTAATCAAAAAAATAACTTTTGCTTTAAAATATGTCTAATCTCTGCCCTATTGCTTTTGGTATTCATGGTGTGCATACAAGCTAAATCCACAGCATTTAGAATTCCAGATCACGTATCAATCTTACAGTCTATGTATGCCTTTCCCGTTATTTATGAAGCGTAAAAGAAACAATTGAAACAAATGTCACTACCCTCTAAGTAATGCAAGGAAAATAAGTGAAAAAGCTTAAACCAAACCTTCTGGTCATTGTGAATTATTCTCCTCAGAGGCATCTGTCTCTTTTTCAAACCATCAAGTTCTTTGACAGATTTGTCAATCTGAAGCAGCAAATAAGAATCCTATTTCTCAATCTACTGAAAGATTGAAATATAAAGTTTTGGACAAATTTTAAGCATTCCAAAAGTTAAGATACCCCCCCCCCTCCTCAAAACAAAACAAAACAAAACAAAATTCAAATTAATGCACAGTGTGCTGTTGTGGAGAGTCTGTTTAGTCAAAAGATCTGATTCACAAACCATTTACACCACCACCACTTCTTTGAAAGCATTCTTAATCCTCCCGCTCAAAACCAAAAAAGTCTTACTTCTTTCTTATCTTTCCTTCTCTTGCACTCTTCGATATGAAGTTTCTTTTGCCTTATCAACTTTTCATAGCGTTCATATTCCATCTGAACAGATTTTGGAATGGTGGTTAACTGCCTCCTTCTCATTTCTGTAGATATAATTATTTCAAGTCAGATAAGAAAACCAAGAACAAACTACTAGGTAAGGATAGCACTACAAGTGTTCTTGAAGAATCAACAGTGAGAAAGATAACAGTATTTTCGTAGAGTTTTTACAATTTTTGTTTTGGATGGTATCTGTTTGGAATTAAGATGAAATATTGATCTTTTGTTCCATTTGTTGTTATTTATGAAGCATAAAATAGTATGAAGACATCTGAATCTACTATATACATGCAATAAAACATAGCTACTGCTGAGTCCAATTAACCTTGACAAACCTGAATATTATCTATTATTTCATCTGTTTTCATGCATGGTTGCAACTGCTATTGCATTAGTTGGTTACTAACAATGTTTTTAAGACAGTCATAAAGAAATACAGATACTACCACAATTTTAAGGTCACAGAAAAGCTTGCAAGTGTACATAACATTCTCTGACCTTCTTCCTTAGCTTTGTTTATCCTGCTTTCCAGTGTGTAGCCTCTGACAGCCGGATTTATATTCTCTCCTGTGCCAATTCGCACCATGGAGACTAAAATGACAATGAACACAAACTGCTTCAAACCATCCGAAGAAAATTATTGGAAGCACAAACTGGAAAGATTATTTCTTTCGTCCTTGCTTATTCAAGCAGCAAATTTCATGTACAATTTTCCAATTCATTGAGGCTTTGTTTGTAATTTGCAGGTCATAAACTTTTCTTGCTTTGAGAAGCCAGACTGCAAATTCTCCACTTTCATATATTAGTTAAATTGTAATTAATAGTTTATAATTATTAATTTATTTGATAATTAGATAATGTGTTTTTGGTAGCTTGTACAAGTGAAAGTTACCTTACACCACAATTTCAAATGAGGGAAACAAAAGCTACTCATCTTAATTTCAAATCCTTCAGTGAATGGAACAAGACCTAACAGGATGAGTCTAAACAAAATCTTCTCAAATGTATAATGATAAAATATTATGCTTACATTTTAAACCATTTTCATTCTTCTTCTTTACTAATCGGAGCAAAAGTTCATCTGCAGCAGCATTGGAGGGTGCAGCAAGGCAGATCTTGGCTACATTCTTACTATCCTGCTCCGGCCAAAAAATATGAAGAAAGCTCTTAAAAGGCAATGCATCATCACTTTTTGACAGGCTTCACAAGACAAATATGTAATAAGCAAAGGCCTCATACAACCAATTGCTGTTCTTCATTAATTTTAAATACATGAATAATCATAGACCCGTGAACTTTAAAAATAGAGAAAAGTACACATCAGAACAAATCTGCATATTGTCTTAAACTGAACCTACAAAAAAGAAAATTGATACACACATTCAGCACTATTATAATCATCAATACCTTAACAATATTTAGGTCCCCTCAATCTTATTAATATCAACATCCTTCTTGATTGTCTGATATTCCTTAAATTTATCCTTTGAATAGCTGTTGCAAACCGTAGCACCAAACCAGCTGAAAATCTATAGAATTACTGCTTTACACTTAGCAAGAAAATTGATTCCCATAACTTCCTGTAAGAAAGTCAGCTGAAAGGCAAAGAGACAACTCTCTAGTTCCGATTACCTCAAGAATCTTCAAGATGGTTCCAGCAATGACATGTGACTTGCCCGTACCAGGTGGGCCTTGTAGCAAACGAACACGAGGCATCTGTGGAGGTTCTTGTATAGCAGTTGCTATATTTCTGATGACTTGGGTCTGGATCTCATTGTACTTCCTTTGACTGTCATTCTGGAGTTTCCACACACAGAGAATTAAGACAAGGAGGATTTATTCTATGTTTGATTACATGCTAAAAATTTTAACAGAATGAGCATCCGCCCCAATGGCCTCTGAAAAGTGGAGATTTTGGATTAAAGGTCACCTGAAGAGGATGTTTAAAACCTTAGTTCTGTAAAATGTAAGATATTTCCAACTTTTATGTTGGCAGCAAAACTATTTTTATTTGTTATACTTCAGGAGATCAAATACTGTTTTATTTGTATTCTTACCTGAATACCATACAATCCAAAAAAAGTGTGCATGCCAGTTTACATATATATATATATACTTAAACACATAGTAAAAGATCAAAAGTTTAAACGAAATCTCATTTAATGATAAACATGTTAAAAAAAAAAAAAGAAAACAAACCTGGGGAAAAGGCTGATTTCTCAAGTGGTAAGAATGCCTGAACACTGACTGGGTTGGTTTCAAAATATCACGCTGAAGTGGGCTACGTGGTAAGTGTGTTAGAGCCTCAAATCTCCGTAGACCATTGACGATAGGGCCAAGACTCTAAAACAAAATGAACATTATAAAGTAGAAGCCTAATTGTACACATTTTATAGAAAAATCTTTTGAAATCAACAGAAATAACAAGTAAAAAATCAAGAGGCATATTTATAGCAGATATCAAGTGTGGCTGAAGGGACAGTGAATGTTAAGTGGTCTGATGTATATAGCAGAGCAGGGATGCCCAACCTATGGCCCGCGATGCGGTGCCATCCGGCCCACGAAACTTCTGCCCTCAGTGCAGGAAATCGGCATGTTAGTAATGAAAAAAAAAAACATATTAAAAAAAAAAACGAATAAAAGAGAAGAAGTATTTATCCCTACGTAGGGGCGTCTCTCAATCTTTTTTTCGATGGACGAACATTTCGATTCAGTGCTCCGACTTGGTGTCTCTACGATGCAGCCGGACATTCAGAAGTTGGTTTCGGGAAAGCAACTTCAAATATCCCACTAATTACTACATAATTAATGGTAATAACAACTTGTTTCTAAAAAAAATGGTATCTGCTCTATTTTTTTTCTTTTTTGTATTTTTGCGGTGAAGCAGCCCATCACACGCATGTCGGAAATGTGTATGGCCCCCAGGCCGAAAAAGGTTGGGCATCACTGTAGTAGAGCATTCTGGCAGCCAAGCTATAAAGCTTCCCAAATATATATCATTCACTAACCGAATGATCTGGGACCAAGATTAAAAGACCTTCTGTATTAAATCTGTTAGCTGAATTGGTTCTTTTGCTAAATACTCACATAAAGCTTGACAAGATGGTCAGGGCTTGGGGCAAATTTTCGATAGCGCATTTTCAACATGATGGTTATAAGGAAGGCATCTGTTTTAGAGCACAAAGTGTCTCCTTCTGAAAATGATAAAAAATCATTTTGCAAAAAGAGCACAGTATGTGGACATCATGCTGTGATCTTATCTGACTCATTTCTGGCCTTTTTACACCTCTGTCACTTACCTGAATGATTTAAGTCAATTACACCAGGCATGTCAAACATGCTGCCCTCTCAAAGAAAACTGTACTCTTTACAATTCAAATTATGCCACAACTCATCTCTTAGACCAGGTGTGCCCAACCTACAGCCCATGAGCCAGATATGCCCCGGGCAAAGAAGCCTCATGCAGCCCACTCATTTTAACTGGACAGGGTGACATCACCCCGACGCCTCCACAGGCTTGATTTTTTTAATTCTAACTGAATCTTATGCTTTGGTATATCACTGCATAATTTCATTTTTAACATCGATGTGATTTTGTCAAAACTGTCATATTCTGACCCACAAGATTTTATATCATATTAAGTGCGGCGCTCAGGCACCACGGTCTTAGACAATGCAGACTTTGTCTCCCTCTATCTTGTTCTATCAGCTGCAATTTCTAAGTAAACAAAAGAATAAGGGGAAAAAAAATATTGACTTACTGAGTGCTGGATGGCTACTGATGACATCCTTAGCCTGCATACATGGCTGAATGCTTATTTTTTCCACATAACCCAACTGTGGTGAATTGGTGATGTTCCTGGAAGGGTTGCATTTACTTGAGTTGATGTACTCACCACGCATGTCAACAACCACTACCTCCCCCTCCAGTGGATACAAACGTCCTTCCCGCTGCTGCTTTGAGATGAAACCTGGACAATATGCAACGAACAATCTATTAACAATGTACAAATGTGACGATTACACAAATGCGCTTGTCCATCAGTGTGCGTGCGCATGCATTTACATACACATGTATGTGCTGGTCCATTGGTATGTGTATGTGCATGCATAAATGAAAACATCAGCCATCAGAACTTATGCACAAGTTGCATACAAATGACAATGAATGTATGTTATTTCACGTAATTTTACCTTAGTCATGTCAGTGCTTTATACATTTATCCCTAACAACCATGATAAATGTTTTGTTCAGATCAATGCTTCATGCAGACTCATGTTTTGCTCTCTCTTAATCTTTGTCTTGCTTACATTCTGAGAGTTGATGGTTCATTTTTTAACAGCAGGAGCAGATCAAGGCTTGCAGACAGAAACCTAAAAAACATACCTTTCCATTCAAATCCCAAACAAGTCTGATTAGAGCAACGTTGATTAGATGTGAAGCATACATTGCAAACAGACCTTTTGTTCTTCTTCTCTTTCCAACTCTTGAAAATCTGTAAAAAGAAAAAAGAATGTCATAAGTGTCCAAAAGCATGAATTCATAAGGGCAAATTTAAAACGGTTCATGATTACATTCTCCTTATCTGCTTTCAATTTCTGTTTTTCTACTATAAGATAAGAATGAACATGACCTGCATCATTATCTCCTTGATTTTCCATCTCTTCTCTATCTCAGATACAACTTTTAATGGAAAAAAATGCCAACATCTCTCAGCCATTTTGCTTTAACTTTTTCATGAATTCTTACCTCTTCCCAGATCTCCAGCAATAGAAGCGCAAAGAATATTTCCTGATAGTCAAAGATGTTTTCATATGTGGTCACCAGAGGGTACAGTTGACTATGCTTTACAATAGGGGGCAAGCTTTGTAAACTGCCATTGTCAGACTTCTCTAAAAGCACACAAAGAAGGAATTAAGTATACATTTTCACATAATTTTTGCATAGCAGGATCAAACGATCAACCCTAGTGCAGAAAGACACAATGGACTCCGAGATTACATTACTGATGGGTCTTACATTCATACCTAGCAAAGAAAGAATAAAGCTCTTAAATCTTATGGCAAAATTAATCAGTTTCACCAAACTCAGAGGTGTAAAAGAGGTGTAAACATAATGCTGCTAAAATATCTTGAGGCATAATTATAAACACTGGTTAAAACAATTCATTTCAAACTACGTACAAGTCATGAGCTGTTAAATTTACTTTCTTGTAGCAAATATTCAGAAGTCATAATATTTAACAAATGTCTAAAATTGGATAAAATGTTTATAAACCAAACTTAATTTACACCTTCACATGCATAGACATTTTTTGATATTGAAAAACACTCTAAAGAAAAAGCATAATGTAAACCATATCGTTTGTAGTAATTTACATGTAAGGCTCTGAGGGCTGCATTATAATTCTGCCAGAAGCAAGAAATGCACATGGTTTTGTAAGACAGCCAAAGATCACAATAAGTTAATGATAGTACTGACCATACTCTTCCAGCCACAGAGGCGACCAGCTCAACAACTTGGACAACAGGTCGTCACTTTGCAGCAGTTGTCCTTGGGCTGGTTTAGTGGTTCTACTGATGCCAGAGGAATCAACTGATGCATTTGAGGCTCTGAAGGATGCCATTCCCCACATGGGTGGTTGTGCTAGAGGTTGTGACCTTTTCTGAAGAAGGTTCTCAGCAAGTAGATTAGCACTTGCTGCTGGCATTGGTGGGCGAGAAGCTGGCAAAGGATTGGATGCCAAGGTTGCAGATGATGCTGTATGTTTCACTGAAGAACGAGCACATGCTAATAGCTGAGATTTTTCTTGCGAATTTGATAAACTCAATCTCACAGTTTTGGAAGACCCCGTTTCCTTTTTTTTATGAGGGTCTTTCAATATGCTTTGTTTTAAAGTTGAGTGACTGTCTGCAGTTTTTGAGTCCTGAGATGAACGTCTTTTTCTGTCTCTAGAAAGATTTGATTGGTCAACACTGTCATCCTTGGAAGCGTGACCCTTTTCTCTAGACATTCCAGAACAATGTCGTTCTTTGGTGTGCCCTAAGTGTGAAGAATGATTTCTTGAATTTTGAGACGTATCATCTCTGGATTGGGAATCCAAAACACTGGACAAAGGTGGACCTTGATTTTCAGCTGACAATGAACTTGAACTGGCGGAGCCTGTTCTAATTTTCTTCCTCAAGAAAGTTCTTTCATCTTTATCAGAATCAAGTAACTGGCCCTGACCGTCCTTCACAAACTTTTGTCTTTCACTGAAAGCATCATGCTTGGAAGGTTCACTTTTTGCTCTTTCGCTGCCCGACACTTTGGGTGGATTCTTGATGAAAGGAAGTTTGCTTTTCTCGCTTGTCAGGCTGTTAGAGCTGTTGTTTTTTGGGGATGTTTCTGAAGGCTTTTCCCTGTTTTCTTTCTCACAGACTACTTTACTGTTCACGTTGCTAGACTTCTTCTCATTCTTGGTGCTCATGTTGGACAGAAACAACATTGGATACTGTTTCTCCATAACCTCTTGAGTGTTGGGCAGTTCAACATCAGTATCAGGACCTGGCTGTTCTGTGGTTGTTGACAACCTGCGCCAGTGAGTACCTGCAGAGGAAGGGTCACAGATAATCCTCTTGTTTCTCTCTTCCATTGTTTTCTTGGCTGCATCTGTTGAAATGCTGATGTCCTCCTTAGAATTTGACTTTTTTTGTCGTTTGGAAGGCATCTTGAACCCCTTTGTTTTGACCCAGTCAGATGACTTATTACCCTCTTGGAAATGCCTTTTTGATGACGACATCCAGCGATCATCTACTTCTGTCTGCTTTTGCTCTATGTCAGCAGTATCTCTCTTCTGCAATTCTGAATGATCAAGTCTCTGCTTGAAACCTCTCCACTTACCTCTCCGTCGACTTTCTGGCTGGATAGAGATCTCCTGGATGCGAGAGACAAGAGGACGTTGTTTCATCATCTTTTGGACTGCAGACTCAAGAGATCTGTCAGCCTTTTTCATCAACTTATCACTATGCTGGATGCCATCACCTTTACATGAATAAGACTTTTTGGAAAATGACTGCCTTGGAATAACAATTGTAGAAGACTGTGCATCTATTTTATGCTGTAGGTTTTCTAACTTTCTTCCTTTGACCATTTCTTCTCTCTCACAGGAGCTTTTGTCTTCAAGCGATACGAATTTTTGAATTTCAGGATCAGCTTGAGTAGCTGCATAGTAGATGCTGTGATGATCCAGCTCATCAGCTTCATTATCGGGGTTTTCACTCATTTCTTCCATATCAAGCTTTTCAGCATTGCATAAATCCACAGTCTCATGTTCTTCTTGATGCTGAGAACTGGCTTCTTGGTGACTAAGTGGCAAAGCAGATGCTCGTCTGCCTGCTAGCACAAATGACTCTTCGTTATCAGCAAACTGTGGATCAATCTGTGTGGCAGCTTGAAATAAAGCACTGTCATCCTCACTATTCATTTCTGTATCAGACAGATCACTCATACTGATGGTGTCTGCAATAAGAGTTTCTGCCATGTATATTTTATCATGTGCAGAACCAAATTTTTCATTATCATTTGACACTGTAGTTCTGTTGCCATCTGTGTTGACAATATTTATGAAAGTACCTGGTTCTTCCTTTGAAGAATTAGGGGTTGGAAATAAAGTACATGATTTCCCTGTTGCGACAGTCATGGGTTGTGTTCTGGAAACATGTAATTTTTGCAAGTCTTCTACTGTTGCCATTCTGTGAGCAGTTCCTTTTTTTAGTTTTCCTTCATTGATGGTATCTCGATCACAATGGGCTGTTTCAGACGCATTTGTAGATTTAGGGCCAGTGACATCTATGCTGCAAGAGCTTGCACATACGCTATCTTTTGTCTTAACCCCTGTACCACATATTCTGGACAAAATTTCTTTCAATCGCTCTGAGCTTTTCTTTAATTTAGCCCTTTTCAACCATTCCTTTGAATTTTGTTCCAGCATCTGTTGGCTTTCTATGGATGGCATACTTTTCTGTGCCATTTGTTTTTGAACATCATGTCTTTCCATTGGTGCTGTATCCACCTGTGTTGCTACCAGACAAAGTGCGTCATCCATACCATCATCAAAATCATCTGCATTGTTTGCTGTCTGTGCACTCTCGGAAAGTGAAACTATACCACTCTTGGAAGATTCACTCTCCCCATAATCTGCAAGTCCTTTAGAGGGCGCCTTACTGGTCAAACTGCTCTTTGCATCAGAATCATGATAATCATGCATTAGGCCAACATTTACTTGTGTTTCAGCCAAGTACCTAGCATCATCATCACCATCATCATCATCACCACCACCAACTCCTTTAGACTCATAAGCTAAAGTTGGCTGATTATAAAGTGAAGTCTCAGCAGCTGTGCGATTTTGGTCAGCTGCAAATTTCTCTGGTGCTGTATCTTGCATTTGCTTGCTTGTTTCTGCAGCATCTACCTTCTGTGCATTATTAACAAGCAAGGTGCCATCTCTTTTGAAACGTTCAAGGTCACTGTAACCCTCATGTCCTTTAGATAATGTTGTCTTGGTTGAACTGCTTTTCACCTTAGCCTTACTATAGTCATGAAGAAAATCATCATCTTGTTGTGTGTCAGTCACATATATATCATCATTATCATCACTATCAAGAAAACCATAATCAACCAAAGTTGGCTGATCATAATTCAAAATAGTGTTAGTTGTTGAGACTGAATGTACTGCAGAATTGTCTACAGTTCTCTTTTGTACATGGTCACTTGCTTTTGCTGTGTCTGTTACCTGTATACTTCCTGCAGGTGATGCTGCACCACTCCTGGAGGATTCCATATCAGTACACTCTTCAAGTCCTTCAGACATTTTTCTTGCTGGAATTTTCTTCACATGAAGGTCATTACATTCATCCAATAAATCAACATCTGGCTGTGTTTCAGCCAAGTACATATCGTCATCATTGTCATCAAAACAACTGTAATCATCAACCAAAGTTGGCTGATCATAAGCTGAAATGTCATCATCAGCTGTGGGAACGGTGGATGCCCCAGCATTGTCCCAAGATCTCTTCTGCACCTGCTTGCTTATGTCTTCAAACAAGTCACCATCTTCCTCATCACCACCCATCAATTCCTGTTGATCTTCACTGGAAATAACACTTCCTGTTTTGTTCTCTTCTGTAAGGCTTTCCTTTTTTACTTCAACCTGTGTGAATCTGCTATACAACTCCTCTTCTTCTGAATCAAACACAATGACAACATCTTCATCTTCTAAAGAGTATGAAATGCTTTCCTTAGCATCACCCTTAAATGTTGCAGACACAAAACTGGAATCTGATTTCTCACTCTCAAATTGGGCTTTAATTTCCATGGTTTTCATTTCAGAATCTGGCAATACATTGCAGGATCTTTTTATTTTTCTAGTGTCCATTTCCAGCCACTCAGTCACCTTTATGGCAGATGAGTTAGAACAATTTGGCATGGTTGTTATGGCAAAAGTTTCTCCAACACAGTCTTTGCCTGTCTGTTTTTCATCAGAAGGTTCACCAAACAATAGCTCGCTCAGACTGCTGTCACTGTCTTGCTCTGCTGCCTCCTCTAGCCCAATAGAGTCCATGATGCTTTTTTCAAAGTGCTGCTGCTTCTGTTCAACACAATTTTCCTTGCCTGACTTTGCCTTCATCATATGATCAACACCATCATCTGACTGTTGGCCTTGCGATATTTTGTTTCTACTTTTGGAAAAATCTTCCATAGGCTGAGCAGCCAAACTTGAAGCAACTTTGTCAACTTCATCACAGGGTTGAGTCATGTCATCAAATCCTGACAATGAATGTGGAGATTGTAGCCTAGTTGCTGTGTCAGTTTCTGACATGTTGGTGGAGTCTTTCAACTCATGTGAATTTGTATCTGAAACTTTACCACTAAAGTCTGCAAGACTGCGACCTGTTGCCAGTGGATAGCACAAAATTTTCAAGGAACTTTCTCTCAGGGCAGCTTCTTTTGTTGCAATCTTTGTTAATGGGCGTTCTTCTTCAAGATGCTTATAGGCAGCCTCATTTGTGCTTTTGGGTTGGTCTGTATTTGATAACTGACCTTTCTGTGCACTGGTGAACTGGCACTGACTAGTCTGCGTTTTGATCTGTGCACCATGATCTCTAAGAAATGATATATCAGCATCAGAATTCCCTCTGCTTTTCTTACTCCTCTCATAAAGAGCTCTGTTTAATTCTAGCTGATCAAAACCAGAATGCAACTCTTTCTTTCTACTCTCAACATCATCATCACCTGAGCAACAAGATTCAATACTCGCCTCAGAATTATTGCTGCTGCTATAGCGACCACACTCATTTTTTCCATGCCATATAGCATCTCGAGGTCGTTTTCTCAAATTCTTTGGAGGATGCCTCGATGTCTCTTTTTGTGAGATTCTCTGCTCAACCCTCCCAACATCCTGTGTGTCATGAACTCCAGTACTTTGATGTGATGATTTGGCCAGACTTAATCGTTTTGAGGGCAGATTTAGTTTTGGCAATTCAAATTCTTCTTCCTCTGAGGTTTTCTCTTGATGTGTATCAGACGTCTGCTTTAGATAAAGACAAGAATGTTCTTTATCATCTTCACAATCTGTAGAACTCACATCTTCTCCTTCTTTCACCCACCTTGCCTTGATTCCCTTAAATTCTGAGCCTTCGCTTTCACTCATCCTGATCTCAACCATGTTCTCTAGCTCTGAGGCAACATCAGACTCCTGTGAACTTGTATCTGGAATGATGCAATCTTCATCTGACACAAGTGTTTCACTGCTCTCCACCGTGCTGGTCCTCTCATCCTGAGCCCCTTTTACCTTGTGGCATAGCCTGTAAGACCCAACCAAAGATATCATCAGAGGCGTATCTAGCTCGGATCCTGACTTCACCCCAAACTTCTCTGGTGATGTCAGTTCTTCCTCTGTTGTAGAAGGGACAATAACCATTTCATTTGGATCGACCCTGCATTGTGGTACTTGGGCAGTTGTTTTTATCATTTTTCTTTCAAGAAGAATAGGGTCTTCTGAAAAACCTACATGCGGATATTTTCGTTTTGTTGTTGACGCTGATGTTTTAGAAACTGAGGCTGCAAGAGCCAATGGTGTTAAAGGTGACGTGGGAGAAGCTGCTAGCGTAGATGTGGAAGGGTGATTTTTGTTGGTGGTGCAATTGTCAAGTCCTGGTAACAGAAAAATGTTTTATTTAAAGTTACTAAGATCAAATGATTAGTCTCATCAATCAGTCATATAGGTGCATGAAAAGATGTGTGTACATGTACACACAAATACATACACCATGTGCATTCACACACAAAGTACAGTTTGTGATAAGTGCATTTTGTGACAGGATCTAACTCTCAGAAAAATATGTGCATGCATGCACACACACACACTTTATTTTTATCAATGCTGAACCTTGTGAAAGAGGGACCAACTCTGCAACACACACACATGCATACGATATCTAAAGTAGGAATAGTTTATTACAAAGCCTCACTCTTCAGAATGGCTTCATGGCCTAGAGTTGAAGGATGGTGGCGCTTCATATGTCTTCTCAAGGTGGAAGGGTTTTTCATTTTTGCACCACATTTTTCACAGCT
The DNA here is from genome assembly GCA_004794325.1 of Pomacea maculata. Classification (NCBI taxonomy): domain Eukaryota; kingdom Metazoa; phylum Mollusca; class Gastropoda; order Architaenioglossa; family Ampullariidae; genus Pomacea; species Pomacea maculata. The sequence continues at coordinate 140,226 of SRHC01003644.1, read as the reverse complement.
ATGGTTTTTAAAGGCAGTCTTGTTAGACAGCCCCCTTTCCATGACTATTCTATCTGTTGAAATGAGATGGATATAGCAACTCAATGGCAGAGATAACTCACAAACGTACCTATAAGTATGCAATGTTATAAAATATAATAATGATGCACATTTTATTGTTTTTGAAAAGATAAATTATGATATTGATTCCTTACACCCATCTAGCAAAAAGCTGGCTGCTTTGCCATGATATAGCCTAAGTTGCTGGCTGAGCGTAAAACACTAACTGCCCTGCCCCACCCAACCTTGCAGACGGATGAATGAAATTATGTAGGTTACTTCAGAAAGGCTCAAGTCCAAGTTTAATATGTTTCATTGTTTTTATGCAAGCTTCAAGCTAAAATGTAAGACAATTATCTTTGTCCTCTATAGAACATTTGTGATGATGAAGGCATTTTTTGAGCTTGTAAATTAAGCTAGAAGTGTGTATGTGTGTGATAGGGAGGATAGAAATAGGTGTTATATGCAGTCAGTAACTAAGGTTATATCACAGCAAAGCAGCCAGCCATGCCACATGCAGAGAAAGAACAGTGTGCCTGAGGCAAGATTTGAACCCAAGACAGCAAAGTGAATTAGGGTTTGTGGGTGGGGTGTAAATTTGGCGCTTTATACCAAGCCAGTAAATTAAGGATATATCATGGCAAGGCAGCCAGCCCTGTAAACAAATGCCAAATGCAGAGAAAGAACATGCCTGAGGCGAGATCTAAGCCCAGGACAGCTAAGTAAATTAAGCTAGAGTTAGCAAACACATCCAGCAGACATAAAAACCTGTATCACTTGTTCTCGGTACAGCAGAAAAATTCTGTAGTTTCCTTCTTTTGTGTCCATGCAGCCCACAGGACCCATGAATGGTTATTAATAAATTAATTGTAGGATTAGCATGACAGTTTCAAGCACCATTTGCAATTTTTTTCCATGAAAGTGGGAATTGCAAGGGTGGAAAGAGACAGCAAATTTTCAGCTGACATAATGAAATATAAAATATCACCTTTGGAAGTGGACCATTACAGAGATAGTAGCATTCAGCACTACCTGCTTATCCAGTAGAAAGCACAGAACAAGGAAAATGTTCTCTCAAAAGTTATCCACTTTTTGCAGTAATGGTTGATTATCACAGTTTTTAGCTATGTTTTCAGAAGTAATACCTTACACTTGCAAACACAAAGTGGAAAGATGAGGGAGAGATTGTCTCGTTAAGTAAAAGACACTGGCCAGTGTTGACAATTCAACTTGTAGTTGTTTTACAGTCCAAGAATTCAGACGATTAGTTCAAATCTACATTTCATGAAAGCAGTGTCATCATTAGGTCACAATACAAATAATAGTGTCCACATACACCATAAACCACAATCTGCAGGCCACGTGGCAGGTACCTCAAATCAAAACACACATCAACACAAAGTCCAGTGCAAAGAAGACATCAGATGAAACAAAACAAAAAACAGCAGCACCCTCCAGGCAGTTGGGTGAAGATGATAATAATAAATGTATGATTTAGATAGCACATAATCACACACAAAGGAACATGCTCTCAGTGCTTAAGACAAGTAGGGGACATAGCTTAAGAATGTAAGGAGAAACAACCTATGCAGACAATAAAAGAAAAATATTGAAGGCACAAAGAGAAATCACTGAATAAACACTAAGGACATCATTATCCATTTTTCTTGCCTTAAAATAAAGGATTGGATGATTGCTGATTGGGAAAAGCAAAAACAACAGCAATACAAAACAGTGGCCTTCTCCCATCCTCCAAAAGTACTATTATTGATTATAATAATGTTGACAATAATACTGAAAATGGTGATGAAGAAAAATAAGTTGGTCTGAAAAATATGTTTGTCAAGAAGTAAAGTTCATTTTTCAGCAATCTTACTCTCTTGTTTTCCCTCCTAGTTCAACGCTTATTTGTCTTTACCTAAAGATCATTGCATGAAGAAGATCCTGAAAATCAGCAGCATGTTGCCAAGCTCTCTCTTGCAAAGAACTGTGATTCATCTGGGATGAACACAGACAACATGACTTTTCTGGTGAGGATTCTTTGACAGCATGTTCAAGAATTTCTCTTTAGCCACCTTTACAGCATAAAGAATAATGAATAAAGCTTATTTCAAACCACTATTTCAAACCAGCATCCTGAAAAATAAAACATTAAAAATTGTAATAGCACAATATTGTTTATACTAAAAAGCTTTCAAAATATAAAACTAGTATTCCTAGTTGGAGGAGATAAACTTGGTGTAAGCCTTTTAAATCTATGTTTAAAATGCACAGTTCTAAGGGAACAGATAACTAAACCCACATACCAGCAAGGCAACCGCAAAAAATGTGCAACTGGATGGAAACACATGACTTTTATAATAAACAGCGTTTATGTTTCATGACCCATAAAAGGAGCAATCAAAGAACTTTCCTGCGCGAAATGATAATGATCGAAATAAATATGACATAGTACTTTGTTGAACATTGTTATTATGGAGATGATCAATATCATAGCATTAAACTCTAGAAAACAGAAATAAAGAAACAAAATGGTTGGCGAGTTACAAGTGCGTTCGCAACTTTCTATTTCCAGCAGTTCGTGCTACAACATAGTGGGTGTTGGATACTGAAATACATCTAATAGTTCTGAATCGACTAAGACGAGTACTAATACAATTTCGTGGTTTAATTAAAACATCTGGAATAAAATAGTAAACAATTTAAAAATATAATTTCAATGAGCAAGAAACCTACTACAAAATGATTACTGTTGTATTTCAATGATTAACATAAAGTATAATTACACTTATGTGGAAAGTTTTAGGTTATCAGCACACAACTGATCTCACCAATTTTTGGTTTAATTTTCGATTTCGCAGCGAAATGAAAGAAGAGTCCTGTTTGGTTTGGGAGTAATCTGCCCGAGAAATTTAAAACATTTCATGCGCTTTTTGCCTCACAAACTATAGATGATATACTGCTAGTGTTTTTTTAAATATCATACAAAGAATCTTGATTGACAAGTAAAAGGACTGCATACAGTTATAACAATTAAATCGTCAGCAAGAACCTCACCTAGCAGACGAGAGGAGAGCTCTCATGTGCCCAAACATAAAAGTTGGTTTCACATGGGTGCTTTGCTGTTTAGGAAGAAATACGAATCTAAAATAGGTAATTTTTTTGATGAGACATTTAATTTAGCATGTATAAACTTTTATTACAATGAAAAAACTTTTTAAAACTAATTCATATATTATCTATGAACTGTAGATTCTGTAACTAAGCTACTTTTTTTTTTTTTTGGCCATGGACCATTTGGGTATTTATATAACATACAAAATAATCAACTTACAAATTATCCTGATATATTTGGTCAAACATTTAAACAACTCATCCTAGTGATAATTGAACTGCCTCTCCAGCATCACAATGGCTTATTTTATTATTTCAAAATGTGCGTTATTTGTGTGATTCACTTTATATTCATACATTTATATGAAAAACCCCCACCGAGCTTTATCGAATTTCGAGTCCCTTGGAAGGGCCAGACCAAAGAATTTTGCTGGGCTTTCGCGGTTATCCCCACCTCAGAACTACGGTACTTGTACTAGCAGTAGTAGATACATCCTCTTCGATCAATAAATGCTACAGCGCAGCACTAGTTGTACAGTATATAGCATTACCTCCCGATGGTCGTATGTCAATACTACCATGATTAGAAGAAAGAGCGTCGGATATTATTTTCTTGTTTGTTTGTTGTTTTTTTTCTGTGTGATCGAGATTTGTTTAAGAGTGAATCATGGAACTCTTAAACTTTTAGCAAAAATAAACAAGAGTTCAGTCTTATATGTTTCATTCATTTCAGTGTGGTATTTCATTGCAAACATTTAGACCTTTTATATCCAGACAACATATGTCGCTAGAATAAAAGTACAAACATAAAACCAATCAAGCATGATTTGATTGTCTTCGTAAGAATGATGACAAATAAAAAATTCCTTTTAGCAGTGACAGTCATCAGAACACAAATGGCATGTGTTATATAAAGATATGTTACAGATAAGAGATGCTTGGTTTATTACTTATCTTATTATATCTTATATTATATCTTATTACTTATTACTTATCACAGAGCTGGGACAAGGGCAAGTTTCAGATGTGGCAGATTAACTGGTCATGTTTCACACCAGTCTTCCCACCAAAACCCTTCAAGACAACAACACTCAGACAGAGGATAAAGCAAGCAACATACAAAGTGTGCCCCCAAACATAATGTTCCAGCCAACAAGATTTAGCCGATTTCAGGTTCTGCCTCCTGTGCTGTGTACACGCCGTTTGTACATCTATGTCATAGTCCTTCTGGTTGTTGGCCTCCTTGTGCTTTTGCTGCGAACTATGGCTTCCATGCGCCTTGCATTCGTCCATTATCACTTGGAGTCTGACACTGATGGGGAATTGGTTATTTTGCCAGAAGAGTTTACGCAATCAAAAGGAGCTTTCTGTCTGGATGGTTCACCTCCTGCTTATTATTACCGACAGAGTAAGCGAAATCCTTAGTTCCACTGTGAATTTCAAGACAAAAATAGCTTTAGGATTGTGGTTAATTATTTATTATGGTTGTGCATTTTTTTATGGGATTAGAAATAAAGGAAGGCAGATAAGAAGATAATAAGTGGCATAAGCTTATTTTTAAATACTGAAAATATGAGCAAGGGAAGTTGCATTATTTGTGATATTTTATTGGATGTTTTTAGAAATTGGAAGGTAAAGATTATATTGTGGTAAAATAAGATCTCACTGTAATAATGATAGGGCTGATCGATGATCCGCACAGCAAGACTGCATTTTGCATTCGCAGGTGATGTACCTGCAGTTCGATTTTGGATCATCCATCTTCAAAGTGGAGGATGGTGTACCACCAAAGAAGAATGCTATGATAGGTATCATTAAACTTACTCTGGGGGTAAAACTCCTGATTATCCATTTCTTCTGTTTGCTAATGGTATTGTCTTGTGTACGTCCATGTAGGCAAACATGCATAAGTATGTGTGTGTGTTACTGCCTGTGTAAATAAACTTTGTTTTGATTTGTCCATCTTAGGAGTTTCAGCAGCCTTGGTTCAAGCCTGAAGGCACACATATCACAGCCACTAAGAGGGATAATGTCTAGTGACTGTAATGTCAATCCCAGTTTCTGCATGTGGCATTTTGTAGACTTGCTTTATTGTGATGGAGGATCCTTTCTGGGTAAATTAACATAAAAGTCTTTTATAGCAATTCTATTAGAAAATATAGTCATTTCAAAAAGTTATCAGTGCATTAGTATCTGTACCATTAAGCTTATTTTCAGGAAGATTTTTTGTTGTTGTTTTGTTCAGGTGGGATGAGTGGGGCGAGTGGGTGATGGACTCAGTTATTAACTGAAATCAAATAAATACTTGAACAAGCTAAAGTAGTTCATTGGTGCAGCAATAAGGTGCTTGTTATAAAAAATCAGAATCAGGCCAGGATTAGCTTGTCACAGTGTAGTTCTAGATGCCGATTCAGCATAAAATAACAATAACATAATTCACTGCATGCAAATACTGCAAAATGTAAAACAACCTGTCTCTTTCTTCAGAAGTGGTTGCAAATATGTGAGTAATGTAACCTGTCAATGCACTTTTTTTTTTTTTTAGGGGGGGGGGCAAAGAGGGAGAGGGAGGTTGGGATGGGGGAGAGTAACGGTAGGAGGAGGAATAACGCAACCTGAAAAATGACATTTTTTTTATCCTAGGAAACAGGACTGAACCTCTGTTAATGAACTCCAAGCAGCTGTACCTGAGAGGAGCCATAGTGTTTGATGCTCTTATGGACTACTTGAGGACATACACTTTATTCAGAGATGCAGAGCAGATAATATTAACAGGCTCTTCAGGTTTGTCTACTTTTGTTTCAGATTATAATGCATTTTAAAAAAAATTTGTAATATGCATAAACTAATTATATTCTCTTGGTGCTGCTTTTTACTAAAGGTAGCTAGTGTAACATGACAAAGAGCATACTTTCTGGTGAAGATTGTTTTTTAAACCAACAGTCACTAGATGCTGTTGGTGGTAATGACAACAATAATGATAATAACCTTTGGCCTGACTGCTGTATTTTATATCTTAAAACTAGTAGCTGGTAAAGTTCATAGATTCAAGAGTGGAAAGAGGCTAAAGACCGACAAAAGTTATGTCAGACAAATCAGTTACAAACCATTGTTCTTGTTCCAAATCTCAACTGTCTGATTCTCCACCAGCAAGTATAACTCCCCACATCCCCACCACTGTCAGAAAACAAGGTGAAGGTCATGCTCAGCCTCAATGAGTCATCATCAGAAGTGGTCATGCAGTTTTACAGTGTTGCCTGTGCCTATCAGCTGTGATAGGCGAAGGTCATAAATATATAATACACAGTGCATTTAGCTCAGCACTTGCAGGAGTGCAGGTGGCTATTAAATGGATTGATCTAGAAAACCTAGATCAAGCGTTCTCTTATGTATAGGAAAAAAGTTGTATTAACCAAGCAGTTACAACTTGAGGCTATTTTACTACGTTACTGTAGCTTTTTTATCGTCATGGACAGCGGACAGTCATGCCTGTAATGGACTATGGTTCTTGCAGTGACCTGCAGCATGCCTATTTCAAAGCAGGACTACGAGCTGACCAATGGACAGGCACCCATTACAGAAATGCCTATTACTCCGATGCTGCTAGACAAGATCGGTGGAAAAAAACCTATGCTAGCTTACTCCACCACCGTGGGACAGTTCATGCTTCTTCGATTCCAGAATTGACAACTGTATGCTCACACTGCTGCATGTACAAAAAAATTCTGAACTGTGGCCAATGAACAGTTAGGCTGCCATGTGTGTAGATGTGTGTATACATCATCTTGTATATTATTGTTGTTTCTTCTTGTATCAGCTGGTGGACTAGGAGCCCTCATTCATGCTGACCGTCTTCGTCAACGTTTGCCAGAAACAGTGATCACACTTCACCTGGTGGTTGATGGGTCCTTGTTCCTGGATGTGCTGGACATCAACGGTGTCCCCACTATGGCCAACTTACTTCACAACATGTACTCACTGCATCATGCATTTAGTAAGCAGCTAATAGCTAAAGCATATTTGAAATACATTTGATTGAGATGCTAGAAAACAGCTGATTGTACTGCAGGCAGTTTTTCATCCAATGCCATGGGTAAATGTAAATGCTGTTACTGCTAATTCAGACCAAAGTGGTTAGTAGTAACTAGATCTAAAAGCTGGCAAGGCGATTTGGTCTGATGAAAAGCAGGTGTGTTATTCCACAATTTATGAAAAGTCAGTAAGAGAATCTGTAAGTTTGTTTTCAATGTATCACTGGTCAGGCAGCCATTTTCCACTTCTCTTTTGCATGTTCTTACAAGCGTTTGAATCAAAGTTGCAGAGGATTTACTAAGGCCTTCTAGCATTTAATTAAGCCTTTTAATTTAATTTTTTGCCATCTATGTAAACATTGCATCCTTCTTAAGCGTTATAAGACCATTTCAAAAAGTCCTTCTGATTTGTCCAAGACATAACCAAATCTCATTTCATACTGCATAAAAGTAATGTCTATATACCATGTATCTTTTAAATTCAGATTCAGCTGGCATCAAGGAGTGTACACGTCTAATGAATCAAGAAGAAGAGTGGCGATGCATTCTTCCAGAATTGTATTACAAGTTTGTCTTCTCTCCCATTTTTTTCATTAACTCTTTGTATGACACATGGTTCAGAGATAATGCATTGGGTATTAGTTGCTCAGCACAGGAGTGTCCGTCTACACATCTGACGCAGGTGGAAAGTTTCAAGAGTAGGCTTTTGCAAGAGGGGATGGAGATTCTGAAGCTGAAAAAGAATGGTCTTTTCTTCACTCCTTGCCCAGCACACACTTTTCTGATGTCTCGACGCTTCTCACTGATCACAGCAATAGAGCACTCTGTTCAGCAAGCTTTAAGTGCCTGGATCAACCATCAAGGCAATAGCCGTAACTTGGCAGAAGTTGTTCCTTTGCAAGAGGCTTTAAAGAAGTGTCCAGACATGAAGGTTTGATGCTGAAGGTTTTGTGTGCATTTGTGTTGATGCAAACGTGGATACATACAGGATATAATGGAGAAAGGCAGGAAAAAGTTAGCTTCTTGATGATTTTTAGTGGAGTTCTTTAAAGCCCATATCATTAGCCTCAAGAAGAGCATTAGCATGGATTATCACCTCACTGTTAAGGGGTTTGCACGAAGTATAGAAAGAACTTTGTTGTCAGAATTATATTCTGGCCATAACATGATCAGCAAATAAAGCACCCTTATGAACCCAGCAGTTAAATGATAGCAATTTAATCAACATTTAAAATAATTATAATTCAAAATAATTATTTTTTATAAAATAATTTTTTTCATTATTAAAAAATATTTTATTTGAGTGCTCTGGATCTCTTAATTGTTTCTGTCTATAACTTTGTTTATAAACTGCTTTGTAAAATGAGGTTGTCGGGAAGCATCATTTTGTTCAGTCATACTCATGCAAACATTATTTTCAGTCTCAGATTTATTTACTTGCGTACCACAGTATGGTGCCATCATGTTCCTCCATTAACACATAAAATAAGATGCAAAAATGCTAACAGCTGATGAATGATGGCATTTGCTCAGAACACAGTGATGATAACTTTTTGAAACTTGTTTTCACTCATTCCCCCATGCCAACCTGCTTAGGATATATGAATTATAGCCCTAAACAAAAATTATTTGCATTTTCGAGTGTATAACAGCTATTGTAAATTTGTGTTCTTAAATAGGGTTGTAATCAAAATAAAGTGTCTGGTCCACGAAGACAAGCTCAGTACTTAACAGAAAAAAAAAGACTGAATCACAATTCAAAAAGTTAAAAACAAAGACAGCCATCTGAAGCATAAGTACATGATGCAGCAATGTGCTGGATAAATATCCATTTGTTCTTGGGAAGAAAAATTGAAAACAGCAACCTAGCGAATAGAACAAAGGCAGAGATTAATATAGATAATAAAAATGCATATGAAAAAAAGTGGTCTCTTCCGTAGGCAGTCAGCAAAAGGGGTGATTGCAGTTAAATTGCAGATCTAAGGCAACAGTTACCATGACATGATAAATATGGTCAGGGATATATTGTTTCCTGTGACTTAAACCCATTATATCTAAGAGGACATATCATGTCTTGCATAATATCTATATGGGTTCTGGGGAAAATCTTACTGAAATATTTTAGCTTTGCAGCAGACAATTCCTGTGCACTTAACAATACCATTGATGAACATGGCTTGCATGGGAAGAAAATATAGTCTTTCTGGTCGGTCTTTCATCTGTTGTAATATTTGATGCTGCTGATTTTTGAAGCATATATACTTCTGCTGTAATATTTCAAATGAGCTTGGTGTTGACATTGTTCCAAAATTTCATATATATACAGATTATACACAAACATATGCGAACATACAAAATGAACTTTATTGGCATGTAGGTATTTTTTTCTGTGGAACCCAGTCTCGTGAACCCAGTGGTTTGTTTTCAATACAAACTTTTTACATTTCCTAAATAGTGCTTCCTATCAATATGTGCATTCAAATTTTGTTAAAGCCAGGTGCCAAATAATCCGTCTTTGTCGCATAAATGATGTGCATTTTTAGTCAATCTTACTACATTTACAGGGGGAAAAAAATCTCCATAGAAGTGGCATATTGAACCAGTCATTTCAAACTTTAACATGTTGACATTTATCTGTGACACTGACTTCAGTGTTGGGTTTTATGAACAAATAAGTGCCTGTAACAAATTATTATCTGATGACTTTCTCCTCACCTTAAGAAAAAGCAGGCTAGGTCTGTGTGCGGATAAACTGTGTTTTATTTTTATCTCATTTTTCGTCTTCACTGCAAGTCAATATATCTTGAGACTGTTCAGCACTGAACAAGAATGATGATGAAATATTGGATTTGTTAAAAAAGGATGACGGGTATTGCTTGGCATGGTAGTCCATTAAAATGGTGCAGAATGTCTTTTGAGCAAATGGGTTCCCCCCCTCCCCTTAAGGGTAGTGGTGGTGGGCAAGATTTTACCTTTTTTTTTTTCAAGTTTTAGGGGCAATGAATCCATTATTGGTTTGAGGGTAATGTGCTGTGCTCGTGAATTTATCAAAACAATTTAAGTGAAATGAGACATTTTATTTAAATGTATGTACTTAAAGTCTAATTGTTTTTATATGGTAAAATATCTGTTATGGAAAGTACATGCAGTATGTATACATGTACATTTTGAGACTATGCAAATCAACTTGTATTTTTATGATGCTGTGGGGTATCTGATTTTTTTTTTTTTTTAATGGATTGGCAAGACAGGATGCTCCCCAAATGCAGCAGGAGATTTATTTTAAGATCAAAATTTTATCTTGAACTACTTGCTTGAGAATGTGATCATCGAACTATTGTGTGGTGTAACAATTCTCCAGCCTGACTTTATACTTAGTGTTTTTTCTTCTAGGTGGTGGTTCCCCATCCCCCCATAGCCTTCATTACAGAATTGCTACACATAGGGCACTTGTTCTGGATTTGTCATCTAGTAACTGTGTGAAGCAAAATACACAGTCTTGTGCAGTCATATTTCTTAACAGCAATATTTTTATATGATGGATTGTTCTAGGTGTACAATTTAAATTTAAAGGTTTTTAAGTATGGGATCATATTTTGGTGAAATGTGCATATTAAAACTTTTTACCTAAACCTATGTTGAAAATCTTACATCTCTGCTTATGAGAATTTATTCCTCTATGTACATTTTCTCTGTTTACAAGTCTGTGCCTCTAGTTTGTCTTTTACAACATGCATTTATGTCCATGGTGAGCCACGATTAACTCAGTGTGTCTGTGGGATGTGCTTGCGAGAGAATGTACAGTCTGTTGGCAAATGTCAGTAATAATAACTATTTTGATGAAAATATCTAAGTTTTAAAAATCTCCTTTAAATAAAGAGAAAAACAATCATCAGACATTTCCTCACTTTAATTAACAGTCTTTCCAGTTTCAAGTAATCACCATTTACAAACTAGATTTTTTATGAATCCAACCCAGTTTTTTTATAACAGAAATTCTGTTTTTGCTTAATCATCGTAAATACTGACAGATGAAGCAAATAAAATAAATGGCAGTCTATTCTAACATCACAATGGCATTGTGATTACATGTTTACTTTATTGATGCATGTTTGTGACCACAGAATGTCTGTGGGTATAAAGATGCTGGTATGTAAAATTGGAATTAAAATGCCTAACTAAAAGTTTTAGTGAAATAAAATGTTCACTGGAAAAATGTGATCCAGTGCAATCAAAACCTTTTGTTAAGTATGTCTTCACTATGAATAGGTGTAAATGTGATAGAGATTATGGACCAGGTAATAACAGTGTGTGTGTGTGTGCAACTTAAGGCAACACTCCAAAGATGTGTAAACCAATGTGTAATATGTATGGTTGCTATTATAAGACTAAATGACATTGAAAGTTGAAAGAGCAAGTGTGAATGTGGTAGATTACTGTCAGTTTTGAAACAATAATTGGTGCAAGCACTTGCCTTTTGTTACAAGGAATGAAAAAAAAAGTACTGAAGCCTGCTAAGTAGTAAGTAAATCAATACAAGATTGTTAATCACTTAACACATCTGCTAGTGTTTAAGCCACACTATAAAAATGACTCCTCAGCAAGCACTGGCTATTTACAGAAACAACATTCTGGCAACTTTACAATATTCTAATGAGCAAAAGAATGTGAGGAGTAAGGAAAGAAATAAACCAGCCTCATGACAAATATGGTAATATGAAGTATATACAGATTTATAAATGTCAGGAACAAGAACGATGTCTGATCGAACAAAAATGATAATGACTCCAGGACTAAGTCAATGCTAAGATGCTGTTTATTCAGCAGCTTGATTTACTCTTATAAAGAGAATTCAAAAGGAAAGCAAGTATCTTAGAGCTTGGCTCTGTTCCTGAGTGTCCACTCACGAATGCACAATCTGGTGCCGAGCTATTTCACAGACATTATATCCAAATCAAATTAAATTTCAGTGCATACAAAACTGCTGGCTGGAAGACAACAGAAAAAGAAAAAAACAATTCAGGTGCTAGGTGTTAAAAAAAGGTGTTACTCCATTAAACTGTCATTACCCAGAGGAATCTTTAATGCCCCTCTTGAAAAATGGGGAAGGTTCTCTCAGCAGGTCAACAGGGCTGTGCGATTTCAAATGCAGTCTGTGCTTCACTGGTAACATTGTTGCAGGCAAGGCGTGGCATCCTTCAGGCAAGTTGAATCCTCGTGAACACCCTTATCTTCAGTTTCTTATGGTGGTCAGTAGCTCTTTGGATGCCAAAACCAGCTGTGAGTTTCCAATCTATGTGGATTCCTTGGGGGGTTTGTTTATATGCTTGTCACCTCTGAGCTCAACTTACCACTCTGAGCTACATACTAATGTTAAGGCATGCAGATTATGCTTTCTGCAGCTTGAATCTCATGGTTAAACCTTGGCAGTCCTGTTAGATAATAGATACTTTTCTTCTTCACATATCACCATGTGGGGAAGTCACAGCTGAAGCAAAGGATGGCATTATTCTGCTCCTTGCCATGACAAAGATAAACCTGACATTCAGAAGCATTTGCCAAACTGAGTTGTGTGACCAGCTATGCCATTAGTGCAAGCCATTGTGAATCCTGGCATCCAAATTTATGTCATTCTATTGTAAGTAATCCTAAATTGATCTTGCTTTGTAATATGCAGATGATGTTTTCTTGTTTAAAAGTTTTATGTAGAGAAAAATACTAGCTGTGACAAGAAAGAGAATTTTTAAATAACAACAATAAAAAAAGAAAATATTGTGACACATCTGAAGAAGTCTCATTAGCTCGCAAGAATTTTTTCATGGAAGAGCAATCTTGATATCAACAGTGAATATCTACTTTTGTTTTTACAGAAAGTTAGACTATACAGTCGTCCTGATTACAGCAAACAGCACGGGGCATATCTACAGGATCTTCTAAAACAGCAATAGAGTATTAGCATATCTACATAACCATCCAGAGATGGCAGTAAAACAGTACACATATCTACAGACCCTTCTCAGATAACTAGAGTTCCACTGTATCCACAGAACCAGCTAACAAAAAAGCATGAAACAGTATGTACAGAGTCTGTACTGTGGAGATTTTCCACAAAAAACTCAAAGGACATCACTAATAAAAAAAAAAATTGACAAGAAGTTTCATGGTAAAATCTCAAACCGTTTGACCTGTTCCACAGTTATGCATTGGCCCAAAACATTCTGTGCTTCTGAACCTCAGCAAAAAACAGTGTTTGAAATGTCACAACCTGTTCAGCCACATTAGGTTACATTCATGCTAATTATTAAAAATCAAACATTTTAATTACAAGTCTATACACATGAGTGTAATGCACAACTGTTCTCCATAAACCAACAGACTCATGGGAACCAAGAGCTATACACAACTTACCATCACACAAGTAACATCAAATTGCCATTAGTTAAGAATGTGATATGCAATATTATTATTTATTTAATGGAATATAACTGCTGCTTTTAAGCCCAACAACTTGTTGATGTCTATTTTAGACTTCTAACCAACATGCTACATTCTACAAGAGATACTCATCTGGACAATATGTCAAATGAGCATCCCCTGTTTTAACATGAAACATCAAACAGCAAACACATCAGACATGATCCAACCTTCAACAAAGCATAAATATTTTCTTCGTTGGCAAACTAATTACGACTGTGATCCCTTACAAACAACTTGAAATTACTTAATCAGGATAGTATTTGCATGCAGAAGCTATTTGTTGGGAGGGAAGAACTTGAAACTTTGGCAGCTTTCCATTGTCGCGTGTTGCTTGCTGCAGCGGTTTGCGAGGTGGGGCTGATCACAAGTCTTGTCGAGGAAAAGGACCACCATGGTCTACACGGGGGTTGTGGGACTGTGTGTCCTCGTGCTGGTGTGTGTGGGACGTAGTAGAGCGCTGCAATTTTGTCTCAGGGTGTGCAAGCACCACGCGTGGATTCTTATGTCGCGATGCTCCATCGTGGGGGATGGTGGAGATTTGTCGCGTGTTGCTTGCTGCAGTAGAGGCGAGAGGGAGTACACCTACATGCCAAAACACTGGGACTACTAAGCAAAACCTTTTCTTGGGGCTGACCACAAGTCTTGTCGGGGAAAGGACCACCATGGTCTACCCGGGGGTTGTAGGATTGTGTGTCCTAGTGCTGGTGTGTGTGGGACGAAGTAGAACGCCGCAAACGAATGAGAGAGGCTCAACCACGGGATCACTCGATCAAATAGAGCGAAAAGCCACCACACAGCCGAAGGATTGACGGACTGCCGTCAGTCAGCACACTGAGGACGAGGTGCAGTTAACCATCTGCGTGTGACCAGACCTGAAGTGTTACCGGACTGTTGGCCAAGCCCCGACACTCGAGTCGCAACGGCGGGTGACTCAGGCAGTGGCCTGGAAGGGGGGATTAACCCTTTGAACTGTGGTGACAGTTGTGGGCCGCGTCCCTTTTGTTTTGTTTTATTTGCGTGTGTGTTATGGTGGGGCTCTTTCCTATTTGTTTTGTTTGGACACCTGTATAACAGGGTTGTTTTTTTTTTATCCTTTCTTCCATCATCATTTTATCATATATATTTGAGGTGGTGGTCGCACCATACGACCGCCAATAAATTTTAGTTTTGTGTTGTCGCTTCGTGTGAGCGTTTTTGTGTCCACTGAGGAGCGATTGGCTTCGTTGCTCGCGTCGGGTGCGCGGGGGTTTGTCTGTGTGATTGCGAGTGTGCATGCAGAAGAAGAGAAGCGAGTGTTGGAGGCCTTTAGAAATTTGGAAGTGAAGCCAACAGCAGACACCTCTGCCGACCTGCCCCAATGGGTACGCTGCGACAAGGGATGGAGTGGAGACTGCGCCGCTGAATGCCAGCGGACCACAGACACCGCGACTGCCGCCATTCTCCGGGGGCAAGAACGACACAGCGCTGGACCTGTGGAAGTATGAACTGATGTGTTTGCGGGGGCGGTATACAGACAACGACAGTGAAGTGCTGGATGTACAGGAAGGAGGGAGAGATGGGGAGGGGGCTACGCCACGTGCGGTGGTTACCCCGCCCCCGTCACCATGCCACGCCCCGCGAACGTCTACAAGGCCACGTCAGCAACCGACGTGGATGAGGAGCGAAGACTACATACTTCGCCAGCAGCAAACACTCGACGATTACAGCTTGAAATGTGACAAACTGAAAATGCTGCTGAGCAAGCTATCCTTAGAAAAACTGCCCGAGACTGTGGTGACCACCCTCATCAAGGCTGTCTGGCCACTGTTATAAACACAACAGACCCACAGCCGCAATTTATATATATATGTTTATAAGTTTATCGGTGATGTATATATGTTTATTTTACGTTACGTTTGGAAAAAAAGTGGGGTTCTAGTTTTAAATGTCGAGGGCAATATTTCTCCTGGGTGGTGGGGGTGGTGGTGTATATCGTAGTGTGGGACATAGCATGCAAGTAGGATGGACACACAGGGAGGGTGGAGGCTGGCTGGGTGACAGCCCCGTGACAGAGGGAGAGCGAGAGAGGAAGAATGTGAGGGGACAGCGCAGAGGTGGCAGCTCAGTTGGTCGGAGGAGAGAGAGTGTGTTGTGTCGAGGTTCGCCAGAGCCAGCACCATCGACTGGCATCAGAGTAAATGATCTAGAACCCACGAGAGTGTTGTCTTTTGTTGTTGAGGAAAGATTGGGAAGAGCACGAATCTTACCCTGTTACATACACACGGCACCACATTATGAAGTTGCCGAAACACTGGGACTACTAAACAAAACTTTTTCTTGGGGCTGACCACAAATCTTGTCGGCGAAAAGGACAACCCGGGGGTTGTGGGATTGTGTGTCCTAGTGCTGATGAGTGTGTTGGGAAGTGTCGCGCGCAGGAACACTTGCAGAGTTTGAAGAATGAGAAAGGCTCAACCACCGGATCACTCGATCAAGCGGAATGAAAAGCCACCTAACAGCCGAAGGATTAACGGACTGCCGTCAGTCAGCACACTGAGGATGAGGTGCAGTTAACCACCTGCGTGTGACCAGGCCTGAAGTGTTACCGGACTGTTGGCCAAGCCCCGAGACTCGAGTCGCAACGGACTGGAAGGGGGGATGAACTCTTTGAACTGTGGTGACAGTTGTGGACGGCGTCCCTTTTGTTTTTGTTTTTTTTGGGTGCGTGTGTTATGGTGCGTGTGTTATTTGTTTTGTTTTCTTTTTTCCTATCCTTTCTTCCATATTTTTTTTTATCATATATTTTTTTTTTTTTTTTGAGCTGGCGGTCGCACCATACGACCGACAATAAATTTTAGTTTTGTGTTCTCGCTTCGTGTGCACGTTTTTGTGTCCACTGAGGAGCGATTGGCTTCGTTGCTCGCGTCGGGTGCGCGCGGGTTTGTGTGATTGCGAGTGTGCATGTGAGAGAGCGAGTCCCGCAACACCCGATCGCGTTACACGACATCCATTCATCACTAGATTCTTACAAGTATTACAGCTTTACTACTGACAATCCCACAGATCACAATAAAATGTCCATCTGATGCTCTGTCTAAAAGTTGGCCCTCTTGGTCTGTAAGTCATGTTGTCTACATGTGTTCCACACTGAACATCCAGGTTAGATGAAGGCAACATCTGCACACCGGGACCATGTCTGGTGACACACTCAGACTACCTTCACAATGCCACCTGGGCCTGCAAGACTTGTCTTGCCCATCAGATCCAAGTCGATCTGGCGAGCTGCCAGTCGGCCCTCAGATATGGCCCAGACCACAAGTGACTGGCCACGGTGGCAATCTGTGGGTAAATTTTCAAACATAGCATGACCACTTTTGTGCCTTCATTCAGATAAGGACTACAATACACAGTACTTTTATGCACATAAGAATACACTTTTGACTTTTGTCAAGACCAAAATTTAACACTCACAGCCAAGACTTGCTTTTATCCGAAGCTTGGAAAATCAAACTGAATTCAAATGAGACAGGTAAATAATGATTTATGGCATAAACACATAATAAACCATGCTCAGATCTTAAAAAAAAAAAACAGAAAAAAAGTTGTTTACCTCCAGCAGCATACAGCTTTGGAATGGAAGTGTTGTATTTGTCATTTGGCGTAGCAACATTTCCACGTGGATCAATGTCCACGTTCAGCTCCTCTATTATTTTAGTTTCTGGTCCAACAAAGCCCATTGCCAAGAGTACTAGATCTGCCTTGAACACTCTCTCAGATCCTAAAACAGGCAGCAAAGAAGTAAGAAAGTATGTGCACACATACCACACACATGGACATAAGTTTCCTTCCATACCCAATGAACTCCCAAAAAAGTGTTGTTACCAAACAGATTGGGAAAAAAGTGGGCAGCTTTAAGATATCTGTCAACTTAAAGATGTATAACTCCTATAACTAGGAGCTGTGACTGCACACTTCTAGTGGGAAAGACATGTTTCAACCTCATTATCAGAAATAAAAGGTACATTATCTGTGACAAAGGGCTAGGATTCACAAACTCAACAACAGGCAGACACATGCAAGAAAATCATGTGCAATAATGACAAGAAGCCACAAAGCAGAGCACAGCACTACAATGAAGTAAATCTTTACAGGCACCTTCTACATCCTGCATCATAAAGCGGCCAGACGCATCCTTCTTCCATTCAATCTTCACAGTGCGCACTCCGGAAACATGGCCGTTTCCATCATCTAAGAACTCTGTGCTCTTTATCTCAAAGATGCGTGGGTCACGACCCCATTTCATCTGCACCTCTTCATGACCATAGTCTACGCGGAAGATCTTGGGCCAGGTGGGCCAGGGGTTATTGGAGGATCGTGAAGGAGGTGGCTCTGGTAGGATCTCAAATGTTGTTATGCTTTTGGCACCCTGTCATAGAAAATGGTCTAAATTAATGAAATGAGCCTCCATTTGAAAAGATGCATAGTGGGCCTCGTTTTCATCATGCTGGTCCCCTTCTGCGAAAAATGTTGATTGAGGAAGAAACATCGATAATAAAAATGAAATGAAGATAGGCATCATGACATTTTTTTCTTTGTTTATGAGAATTCTGAAACTATTACATTCAAGGTGTTTGTTACTTCAACTTCTGAGCTTTGTACATAACCACTTAGCATGCCCAGCTGGCTACAGCAAAAATGAAGACTAAATGCTTAGAGGTTGCTGTTTTCAAGTTGACTGAGCGACTACTATGTGCCCTCTGCTCTACTCAATAAGAAAATTTGAGAATTTTAATCCAAAAGGTCATGTAGCAAGATCTATGGCTAAGATTTTACTACTGGCATTGCCTACCTGTCGTAGTGATGTAGCAATACAGTCACAGCCTGTGTCACCACCCCCTACAACAATGACGTCCTTGTCCTTGGCTGAGATATAAGGATTGCTATCCCCATGTTGCTGTTTCTGCCAAGTTTCCAGGAAGTTCATGGCATAGTGGATACCTTCTAAATGTCGACCTGTTGAGTATTTCACATAGCTGACATTATGGCATCCAATCTTTACTGTACAAGTCACGTTCAAGATAAAGGGTACTATAGCCCGGAGGCCATACAGGGAATAAACGTAAACAGTTTATGGTATGTGGAAAACTGAGCCTAATTCTTTCCTTCCATTATCTTTACTTCTTGGATAAATCAGACCCACTCCAGAGCAGTTTCTGGGTGGGCAGAGGGGTTTTTTCCACCACATTCTAAACAGGCCTTCCATGACCTGCTCTGGGGTCAGGAACTCTGACCATTATAGAGTCTAACCAATACCTAGCTTAACTATTGTTAATCAGCATCTTTATATCTCATCACTTCTCTCTATCTCTCAAACGCACATGCAAAGCAGCCTCTGACCTGGGATAGGGAGGTCCCTTGGCCATGTTGCACCTTGGGCAAGCAGCAAAGCATCATTCTCCGCCAACAGGTCTCCAGCTTTGATGTCTTTCCCCACCTCTGTGTTCACCTTAAATTCAATACCTTCTGCAGCCAGCAACTGAATGCGTCTCTCTACCACCTAAGGAAGAGAGATGAAAATCTGATTCATTTTGTTATCCAGGTGATGCAAAACATTTTTTCTGGCAAATCCCCTTGGAGCCTTCTGGTCTTACAGTCAGCAGGGCAAGCTATTAAAGATTTTTATCGATATTTTACATTCCTATGTAGCCATACGGCACATTCTCTTTTCTTACACCTCCTAATTTTTCCAGAAGTACAGTTACACACATCTTATAAGACTTCATAGATTTAACACAGGCTTCCTTCTATTTATTGTAAAATAATGCTGGAAATGTCTAAAAGATTTCTTGTTCTGTATTTTATTTGACACCACCTTATTCACTCTACCATGAGAGAAAGAGGAAATTTTAAGGATTTACCCACTCACCAGCTCACACACATGCTTAGTGCAGTCAGTCAACATTTTACAAATATGTTTATTTACGGATTCTAATCCTAACTATACAAAGTTTCCACACCTCTTTACTTAGTTTCATTGTTGGGATTCCATAGCGCAGAAGACCACCAACTCTATTGTTTCTCTCATACACTGTAACCAGGTGACCAGCCTACAAAAAATAAAAATTCCTCTTACTGGTCATTATAAATAACAGCAGATTAAAGATCTATCAAAACTCACAACCATTTCATTTTGTTATATTGATAACACATGTGCATGTATCTGTTATGATAACAGAATGTTGATAAAACCTAATTGGTGTCTATACAAAAATGAAAAAAAAATGTATGTGTTGTATCAATTATCGACGAATGTGCACAAATATGTATTATCGATGATAGATTCATGCATGAAACAGTATGCATGTCCTAGGTATCAAAAGATGCAGCACAAGACACGCAGAAACATCAGACAGTGGTCTACCTTGTTAAGCTGTGCTGCAGCTGCCAATCCAGCAGGTCCACTGCCCACAATGGCAATTTTTTTGCCACTGCGTACATGTGGTGGTCTAGGCTTGACCCAGCCATGCTGAAAGCCATATTCAATGATGGCATTTTCGATGTTCTTGATGGTCACAGGGGGTGAGTTGATGCCCAGGACACAAGCTCCCTATCATAAGAATATTCATAGTGAGTCATGATAACTGCTGCAGGACTAGCTATTCTTTTTTTATGACACCTTATTATCTTACCAAAGCAGTTAGTGGGTAATAACTGAGCAACTACTTTCTAATGAGTATTTCCCATCCAGAGGTTTTCAGACCCTCAGGTAAAATCATTCGTGGTTTTACCAGTAAGTCACACAAGAAGAAAGTACACAAATACTTGCACTAATTTTATCATGTTCTCGATCCTTAATGTGTAGAATTTGCTTTATGATCTGAAAATAACATTTAAGAATTGTTTTAGAATTAAGATACTCAAATTCTCACCTCACAAGGTGCTGGACAGACGCGACCTGTGAACTCTGGAAAGTTGTTGGTCTGGTGAAGGTTATCAAGGGCCTCTCTCCATTGTTTCTATTTGGACATGAAACAAGAATATGAAAAACAAGGGCCAAAAATCTGGCTAGCAAAAAGAGAGAGAGGTAATAGTCACTGAAAGAAATGGCAATTGATAGTATATATATACTGTAGTATATTTTCTACTTGCACGTATGAAAAGTTCAAACAAAAATTAGCACCAAAGATTCGTTATATGACCACTAGCTGAGGTACACAGCTTTGCCTGCATTGATTTCTGCCACAAAATCATTCAGCTGTAATGTTAATGTCAACTTTTGATAAGTATGAAGTTTCAAGGGAAGGAACAAATAAAAGATGCGGTGGTGCCAGATACCAAAGGACTCAATCACTCTCACTTCCTTCAGCCTCCTCTCTCCCTCTATTTCTTTGCTCTCACAGAGATCGTTCTCTCAATTTACATTCTCCAAATTTGCTCTATGCTCTTTTGAGGTGTCAAAACTTTCTTGGTTTTTTTTTTT
Source organism: Pomacea maculata (assembly GCA_004794325.1). Taxonomy (NCBI): domain Eukaryota; kingdom Metazoa; phylum Mollusca; class Gastropoda; order Architaenioglossa; family Ampullariidae; genus Pomacea; species Pomacea maculata. The sequence continues at coordinate 119,106 of SRHC01003644.1, read as the reverse complement.
TTTTCATCTTGAGACATTAGTAACATCTTAGAACAGAGAAAATAAAAACATTTCCATGTCCATATCATGGACAAAAAATATTCCGGCCAAATCTGGTGAGGACTGGATGTATGGAGCAGATCTAATAAGGTTTCAACTACCATCTAGCCCTCCACCCCAACCACCCCACACACACACTCTGTTTTATTTATTAAAGTGTATTACAAATATAGTTTTATACATACACTAGTCATGTATGTGCACACCATTCACAAATAGATAAGCAAATATGTGCATGTATTTACACACACATATATATATATACACACACACCCACATAATATGTGGCAGGTCACATATATCCTCCTATACACATACAAACATACATCCAAACATCACACAAACTTTTCTCTTCAAAACATAAGTGAATATAAGTGATGACCTTACTTTGAAAACCAGATCATTCCACTTAGGAATGAGATTACTAAGTGGACAGCCATAAAGGGACTGACAGAAAGGAACTCCACAATCCATGCACCTGTGTCACAAATAAGAAATAAGATTTGCATGTGAGACAATAACCTGTGCCACAATCAAAAAGCATAATTAATATGAGAAAATCACCCACATCACAAGCCTCACACATAATGTGCACGTGAGACAGTGCAGTCACAGACATAAAACATGATCAATAAGACCACCGCTATTATAATTATTCACAATTCTAATTCACCTGGAGAAATGATAATAGGTCGGAAATAAATGTTACAGTTTATTGTCTCAGGTTTCATTACAGTCAAAAGTATATGTAGTTAAGTTCAACTTCAACAAAATAGGTGAGTCCTCCACACCCTCCTCTCCCAAGTGAGGAATCTCACCTTGCAGCCTGTACACGCAGCCCTTCCCTGACAATCTTGTGGTTGTAGATCTCACCCCAATCATTCTCTCTCTCTTTGGCGTTACGATACTGGTAGGTGGCTCTCTTGTATTTTACAAAGCCTCTGAAAATAAACACATCAAAATATGAACGCAACAGTTATGCGTGATTCTTTCAATACAGGATTGTTCTCTTTCTTACATCAACTTTCCAAGACTTCTTAGTTGTTGGAGAATTTCATTTACACCATCCTTTCTTTCTTTGTCATTATTTGTATTTAGAGTTATTATCAAATGAATGACATTGGGTAAGTTTTCTTTGTCTTCCACCCCCACCAGACTGCCATCTACCCCTCGACTGAAAGATCTTTATAGACCACTGGTCACACAGAAGGATTATCTAGCATCACATGGTAGCCAAGTTCACCTGGTTTTGTCAAGATTTTTTTTATCAATGTTCTCAAGTTCTTGTGTAGTATCTGGGACAGTCTCTTCAATGTCCACTACAGTTTTTTCTGGTCCTGCCTCCTCCTCAGTAGGCTGTCCAACAAAGAGGGGAAAAAATGAAAAGGAATATTATGCCAGCGGTTCCAAAGTAATCATGCAAATCATTTTTAAGTCTTAACCTATTAAAGATAATTTTGTGCCCACTCACTGGTTTTGGGTCATGTTACAGCTGACCTGGCCAGTTAAAACAGCAACTTTATAATTAAAATAAAAACACTTATTTCACACATTTATAACTGAACTATTACCACACATATTAACTGTATTTATCTGGAATTTCTACCTGTGCAGTTCAATTACATGCAGACCAAGAAAACCTCCAACAGACTGACCTCTTTTCCATCCTCCCCAAGCTCATTGATGACATCTTCATCGTACATGTTATCCAGCGACTCTTGTCTTGTCTCCTTGTAGTCCTCAATCTCTTCATTGGCTTCCAGTTCCAGCCTCTCCTTCTCCTCCTTCTCCTCCTTCTCCTTACGCAGCCTCTCCACTTCTGCTGCAGCAGCAGCCTTTTCTGCAGCCTTTTCTGCAACCTCTTCTGCAAGATCTTGCAGCGCACGGCGGTATTCATGAGGAAAGACCTGCATGCAGAAGTGAGACATATACCAACTACCATAGCTACTTCTGAATATAAACCTCAAGTAAACAACATGGGAAGTGAAGAAGGGGGGAGGGAGCTAGTGAGATGAGAAAAAAAGTATCTCATCATTACTGTACTTCTAAATGTGTCTTAAATTATCAGTTTCCTTGTTGAGGAGAGCCATGGTACATTTAGTAACTATTAGCAACAAGTTAGTAAGAATAAAACTAACAGCTTCACTTAGCAGAACTACCTTCTGACAGTATAAACAATCCTTTAAAAAAAATGATTTAGATATAAATGGAAACACATTCTACCTTGATAAAATTCTTCCTCTCTTCCACCCAGTTATCAAGAAGTCTACGAGCAAGCTTGGAGCCAGTCTTCTGCTGGAACTCCACCAGGAGGTCATGCACAAAGGTCACATCCTCTTGCTCTTCAAGCACTTCCAGTGCCACTGATTCCTGGTTACACAGCTGGTGAAAACGTTTCAGTCTGCAAGGACAATGTGAAATGCATCATTAGGGAAAATAGTAATACTAGAGGAAAGACTAACATGTAGTGTTCAGTGTAAGTGACAATGTAAACTCAAAGATCTGGTGCCTTATAATAACAGGAAGGCTCACCCATCATAGCAATATGCGATACCTCCAGACATGCCAGCTGCAAAGTTTCGACCGGTTAAAGCCAGTACTACCACACGTCCTCCTGTCATGTACTCGCAGCCATGGTCACCACATCCCTACAAAGACATTAACTCTGTCATATTAGGTAACATCCATAAACAATTAAAAGATATCAGTGCAACATAGTCTTTTATAATATTCCTTTATAGTTAAAAGACATCAACATTACATAGAACTACATAACACCTACAATTTGTAGGTATAATTTTTTTTAAAACTAATAATAATTAAGAACATTTTTTGTAAATTACACAACTGATTAACCTGACTAAGCTTTGGAAAATAAAACTGTAAAACATTGCGAGAAGAACTGATGATCATTATTTTCATCACCCTCTGCTGTCCAATAAAAGGTACAGACAAACTCAGCAATGAAATTTACCTCAGAAACTGCAGTGGCACCTGAGTTCCTGACACAAAAGCGCTCTGCAGCTTGCCCACAGAAGAAGGCCTTGCCTGAGGTGGCACCATACAGACAAACATTGCCGACAATGATGTTGTCTTCTGACTTGAAGTCTGGGGGCATGTCCTTTGGTGGGTAGATGACAACTTCTCCACCTGACAGACCCTGTGCATCAAAGCTTCCTGTTAAAGGCCAAACTTCTACTCCTTCCACCCAATGACAGAAAAGAATGGTTTCATATGAGGGAGGGAGGTGAGGGTACTTACTGAGCCAGATTGAAGCAATTTAGAAAGCATGGCCTCTAGGGTAGCTATCATTACATGTACTCCTCACCTCCCTCCAGCCAGGATGAATGATTCTTTTCAGCCCGTAGCAGATCTTTAAGATCTTTGCACAAAGACATCTTTTACATCTTTGGGAAACTTATACCAATCTTCCATGCATAAGCAGTGATGTTATTTAACTGACCTTTCCCACATAGTCATTAGCATCTCCCTCCAAGGTCACATGCACACCTTTGGCAAGGAAAGCACAGAAACTTTGTCCTCCTGAACCCTTGCAGTTGATGATGATACTTCTGTCCGGCAGGCCCTCTTCCACATAAAGCCTGTAAAGATAAAATGAGCAGTTTGACAGACAGCATTTGTGTTCTACTAAAATGAGAGGCTTTAAAATTGAACGAAGACACCGACTGCTACATAAAGTAAGAGAGAAAATAAATACTGTATATAATAAAATTACATACATGCCCAAATAAATGTATGTCAACATGTAAAGTTTGTAAGACATTTCAATTAAAAAACATAAAGCCGCCTGCAAAATCTACCTCTTTTGTGAAAATGTCCATCTCAAAGCACAGTCTAAGTGATCAAATTTTTAAAAAAAAAAAAAAAAGAAAAATAAACCATTTACTCCCCAAATTATATTAGGTCACTGATTTGAAACTGGATAGATGCTAGATAAATTTATCCTCGCTGGATCTGCTTAAAGCCAACAAACCACAACTTGGAAAGCAATGCTGCATCATAGCATTCCAAAACCTCACAGCCCTATTTTCCCACTGGGGGTGGAAAGGAATAAGAAGAATTCCAAAACACTGATCAGTGTTTGAAATACTATGCCATTATTTCTTCTTTGAAATTTGGATAATCTGTCAATACTGCATGCTTCTGATTCTGATTTTTAGATTCGCGTAATCATTTAATCTGTCATTTCTTTGCATTTCTCGCAAAGAACAATGCAAATGGTGATAAATTCATGTTCAAAAATTTAGATCCCATTTAGTCTGGTAAATCTCATGTTTTGTTGTAAATCTCATGTATTACATTTGTCTGATATTTGTTACTGAACTGTTTAGTGTGACTGCCAGGTTAAAATTTTGTCATGGATTCTAGCTTTATTGCTCCCCTCTTAAAAGATTACTTTTCAAAGCAACCATTTTACTAGAATCATGCACAGCACTTTATTAAATGTATTATTATTCCTTAGGATATTCCTTTGAAAGAAAAATGCTAACCAAAACTACAAAGGAATAAAAGTGTTAATGATCACAAGCTTCAAGTTTTTGCATGCTTTAAGACCTCAAATCCGAAATTACTTACTTGGAAATGTAATTGGAAAGGGTGGCACCAAAAGTTCGATCTACATTGTGAACTTCCAGATCAATAATGACTTGCCTCTCTCGACCCTCAATCACATTTTTTGCTTTCTCAATGACCTCATTGTCCTGCAAAATTTAATTTTCTTGAACAGGTCGTCACAAGATTTTAATTTGTTCAATACCACTTAAGATCTTTAGTTTACTGAATTTAAACTCCTTTATGAATACAACATACAAATTACTGGAATTATCAGTTTTCAGTTCATAATATTTTCATTCTTTGTTATAATAGCTGAAGAACAGATTCATGTCGCTGCAACATAAAAATGGTGCATACCAGGCGCTGTTCAAGATCGTGAATCTGATTCACTGAACCACCAACTATGTTTGTCCCAGGGCGGATGTCAAGTGCATTCTTGAGAATCCGTTCAAAATGAAGTGTCTGTGCTTTGGGATTTTCTGGATCTGGAGCAAAGCGTAGTTTATCTGTGCGCCCAATCATTTCCTGAACTGTTCGGAACCCCAATTGGGCCATCAGCTGGCGCACCTAGTACAAAGGAAAGTATTTGTGCAGAAGGGTAAGTATGTGCAATGTTGTTATTATTCTGAACTTGGTCTTTTTATCTTGAAAAGCAAAACAATTTGTTGATATTATTCTAAACAGAGATTTTATAACAGTTTGTTAAGTAGAATAAGTAGTTTTGGTTTTGTGCCACTATCCATCAAAATGACTCATTTAGAGTTTTCTAAACAAGTTCATCGCTTTGCAAAGAATCTAAAACTTTACAAAAATATGGATGAAGATAAAGAACACTGCTATTTTTTCACACAAAAAGCCTGTTGCTCGAACAATTAAAGTGCTTCGTGTAAAAAAGGCTAGTGAGAGATTTGCAACAGATAAACAAATACAAAATGCATTCAATTCAATGTACCTTTTGACAAGGCAAAACAGATTCATGTCATTATAAATTTGGTGCAATAGTAATTAAAAATCAGCTACCTCTTCAGCCAGCAGAAACACGAAGTTCACCATATATTCTGGCTTGCCAGCAAACTTCTTCCTCAGAACTGGATCCTGCACAGCATGCATGACACACAACACACACACATATACATATGGTGAAAAATAATCCAGAAGTCTATTCCACACTTTCTCATTCTCTAAAGCACAAACTTGTATTTCTGTTATGCACATACCTGCACACACACTTGCTGAAAACAGGAACATAGATGGCTTACATACCTGCGTTGCAACCCCAACAGGGCAAGTGTTCAGATGACACTTGCGCATCATGGTGCAGCCTAGAACAATTAGTGGAGCAGTGCTGAAACCAAACTCATCTGCTCCAAGCATGGCTGCAATAGCCACATCTCGGCCTGCGGAAAACAAATTTAATTTGATTACAAATTTTCAACACTACAAATGCATGGATTTTTGCATGCACAATAAATGCTTATGTGTTTATGTGTAGAGGGCTAGAATAACGGGGCCGAAGTGAGGGTGAAACAGTGGACTGGCGGTGTGGGAGCCAAGTTGAAACAATAGGTGGGTGACGAGTGATCGCCGATCGGGGCTGGGG
>SRHC01003644.1:65408-112882 GCA_004794325.1 Pomacea maculata | reverse complement strand
GGGGGGGGGGGGGGGGGGGGGGGGGGGGGGGGGGGGGGGGGGGGGGGAAACGGACGACAGGTCGCCTTGATTGACGGACGGTCACGGGGCGAAGTTAGTGATATAGCGCAGTCACCACTTCACAGGTGCGGGCTTTGATTGAAAGACCGGTACACTTGGCCGTGCGAACACTGTTTGTTTTGTTTTCTTTGCCAACAACGGGACACCGGTGCTGAATGAGAGAATTAAACTGAGTGTCGCGGCAGTCAGAGGTTGATGGGGCTGACCGTGAGAAAGAGGAACGGTAGATGCCATAGGTACCCGAGTATAGCGCGGTGGGATGTAGTCACTTTAGTTAAAGATCGATAGCGTCAGGACAAGTTCATTGTAGTTCAGAGGGACCAGGTGCTCCAGTGGTATATATGCTAGGACACAGCGGTAGTCGGGGATTTTTCCCAAACACACCAGCAGAGACTGCCGTCCCCGTGCGTCGCATCAGCTGTAGGCAGCAAGTCTGTGGGGGCCCGTTCTACGAGAACGTATTGCGCTGAACGGAAACAGAGACAGCGCTGACTTCTTCAACCTCGGACGATACGACGCAGCCGTGACCATTTTTACCAGCATTAAAGGGTCACACACCGGCTGACTGTTCCTGCCTTTTTGGTTTGAGTGCTGGACGTGTGTTGTCGTCACCATACACCCCTCACCACTCCGTTACATATGAAATGACCTTTTCAATTTGATTGCATATAAGAAAACGTCCTGTGAAATAATTTCAAGTTGAAGCAGTTCAATACCACAAAAAAAAAAAAAAACGGGCGGTAAATGTCTCACCAGAACGAATCTGTCCATCAGCCTGAAGCACGACTCGAGAGCGTAGATTATTCATCACCAAAGTCTGATGTGTTTCTGAAATGCCGAGTTCCCATGGCAACCCAGCATTCTTGATGCCAGTCCAGCTGCTGGCTCCTGTACCACCATCATGACCTGATATAGTGATGTGTTCTGCCTTGCCCTGTCAACATTTATCATCATTTATATTTTCTAATACCCTGATGTCATTTTCGAAACAACAGAATCCAGGTTCTGAGAACAGAAGGAAGAGCCAAAGGTAAAGAGGGGGCGAGAAAGAAGGGGTAAGGGGTGTGTGGGAAATATAACATATTTTGCATATCCAAACTTCTCATTTCTTCATTGTGATAATGTATATAATTTCTTTTATCATTCTCTGAAGGTAATCTGAAAGGGGGGAGATAGGTGTTTTAAGACAAGCCAGCAACTAAGGCTATATATCACAGCAAGGCAGCCAGCCCTGTAAACAGATGCCACATGCAGAAAAAGAATGTGTCCAAGACAGCTGAAACCAGAACAGCCAACCTTTATTGTATAGGTGACAGATGCTAATCATTATGCCAATGGACCACCCTGAAGGTAATGTGGAATAATAACCAAAAGCAGAAAAAAAGATGAAAAACCTCATATCTAAATAACAAATTATTTAGGATTTATAAACATCTTGTTACTTGCTGAACTCACCTTGGCAACACCAGATGCTACAATACCCACACCCACTTCTGACACCAATTTCACACTTATCCGAGCTTGAGGATTGGCTGCCTTCAAGTCATAGATGAGCTTTATGTAAAAGAAATTTTAAAACGTTTATCAGTACCATACACTGAGAGTAAGTTAAAAAAATAATCAATTAAAAATTAAATTTTCACAAATATTGACTACTTATATTAGGACTCAATTTATCATTCATTGTCTTCAAAGTGCATGCACACACACACGAACAAAGGTGCATCAGCGTACAGACACAAGGATATTATAATCATCCATAAATTAAGATCTAACTGATGACAACTATTTGTGCCTATCTACCTCCAAACTGTCCTAAAGAGATTACCCACTACTCAGCTACTACATTCTAACAATGATGTACCAGAATCTGAAATCATGCTGGCCTGACACCTCACTATCATGAGAAAATCTAAGAGCAAGGCATCATGATGAAGCTGCAGAAATTACCTGTGCCAGATCCTCAATGGAATAGATGTCATGATGGGGTGGAGGACTGATCAATCCCACCCCTGGAATGGAATGTCGAGTCTTTGCAATATCCTTGGTCACCTGTGTCAGATAACACAAGCACAAGAAAACTTATCACCACGGATAAACAAAATGCTAGGATGCTCTCTTCACCTGCAAAGGTCAAAATAAAACTCCGCAAACAAGGACGGCTGGGTTCTCTTGAAGTCGCTGCACACCAAAACCTCATACTTTGTATACACCGGTGGATATACAGCTTTGTGTATTCTGACATATCAAGACTCCCAAGTCTTAAAACTGGCAGCTTCAAGTTTCACAAGCTAAATGAGACTTTACTAAGGTTGTATGATGCTGAACTGTTGTCTCTGACCTTGTATCCAGGTAGCTCTCCTCCCTCCCCAGGCTTTGCTCCCTGTGCCATCTTGATCTGGAGTTCCTCTGCATGAGTCAAGTAGGAGCTGGTCACACCAAATCTGCCAGATGCTACCTGTACAGCCGTTTTTTCCATCTCATAAGCAACCAAAGCAAAAACAGCAAAAGCCAACTAATATGTTAATTATGATCGATCTGTAATTGTTATGTCATTAAACCACTCATGGTAAGTGGGTCTACATCATCTATCAAAGAGAAAGACATAAATCATTGACTGTTAAGTCCACCCTAATATTTCTCACCTGCTTTATTTTTGAGCTGGTGTTAAAGTCAGGATCCTGGTTTAGGTAGCGATCAGGATTTTCTCCACCTTCACCTGTGTTGGACTTTGCTCCCACTTTGTTCATTGCAATGGCTAGCGTAGTGTGGGCCTCGTGAGAAATGCTGCCAAAACTCATGGCACCTGTGGAGTACAACATTATATCCAGAATTAAAACCCCACTGACAAATTTGCCCATGTTGCCTTGTTTTGTAGCTTTCCGTCTTATTTTTGATCCACAAAGTTACAAAGCAGAGCCCCACACCCTTAAATACTCAAAGATGCTTTAACTCAAAGAACAGTGTAAACAACAAACAGAAAAGAATCTCAACTGGGGTCTATTTTTAGCATCTTCTGAGCCAACAGGATACTCAAGTGCTCAGATGATCATATGCTATCAAATAAACTATTTTCTGTATTAACAAGATGTATTTTAAGGCTGTGGACTTTACATTGGCAAAGCCACAATGAAACAGGAGTCAGATGCTAGTGACTTCTTTTCTTTTACCTGTACAGAACCTCTTGACTATCTCTTTTGCATCCTCAACCTCATTCAGGTCCAAAGGTTTGTCCAGGAAGTTGAAGTCCAACTGACCACGAAGTGTGCATTTTCGTGCACTCATCCAGGATGATTCTGAAAAGCGTGCATAGGCATCACGACTATTGCTTCTGGCTGCATCCTGTAACAAACACAAAAAATCACCTTAAATTCAAAATAATTTGCATTTTACTGAGTTATTCAATAATAACATGCTTCACTATATAAAAACTAAGGCAATAAATTTAAAAAAAACAAAACAAATTTGTGTGTGTGTGTGAGAAAAAATATCAAAACAGTTTCCTCTGTTACAATGTATGGCCATGTTTGAATATTCAGTAACAAACCTGTAGGTTGGCGATTGTGAGGGGGTCATTCATGTGTTTTTCTCCTCCATTTCGCCAGTGGTATTGCCCAGGGCTCATCACCAAAATGTTGTCACAGCAATGAAGCTCAAATGCTTTGCGATGACGATTTATTGCCTATTGGACAGATATTCCAATTTAAAAGAAAGATTTTAAATGGGGTGAAATACTAATTGAAACTATGCAGAAACTCACCATAACGAACTCTGAAGTTTACTCAATTTTTCTTCCATCTAATGAAGTTGTAACCTCTAAAAATAAACTTTTTTTGTTTTAGCTGTGATGGCCATGGTCAAAGTAAATGAGGTAGATTCTTTAGCTTCATGTTTACATTGTTTTAGTAGTTAAGGGTCAAAGATGGCCCATAGATCCTAATATTTATCATGTACTTATTTTTTTTAAGACTTGGCTGAATGTCTGAATAAATAATAACACTTTAAATCCTAGAAACTCTGACAATAACTTTGAAACTACAGAAGATATTTAAGCATCTGATGTCCAAATAAAATTACTTTTTCCTGTTCTTTCATAAGATTTCTCAATAGTTAATGTTTACAACCACAGACAAAAGTCTATTGGTGCTCTAATTTTGCAAAAGCACTCTGCACAATAAACTTCACACCTCCTGTCCAAGTATGTTGAAGTTTACACCCCCAATTCGTGAAGCTGTTCCCTCAAAGCATAGGTCAATGACTTCTTGATGCAAGCCCACAGCTTCAAAAATCTGTGCTCCCTGCAAACATAACACAAATAAGCAGTCACATCAACATACTTTAAGAGCGTGCAGCTGTGCTTCAGTAAGCATAGCTGAGTTATTCATAGAGATCAGCTGCCTTGAAACATGCCAGAAACTAGAAACTGTACCTTGTAACTGTGAAGAGTGGAGATGCCCATCTTGGCCATGACCTTAGAGATTCCACGGGCACAGGCTGCACGATAGTTCATATAGATCTCTTCATTAGCAAGTGGAGGGTCAAGAAGACCCTGGTCACGAAGCTTGCGAACCACTTCAAAGACAAGGTATGGGCAAATGGCATCAGCACCATAGCCAAGTAGAGTGCATATGTGATGAATCTCTCTGATGGACAACAGAAGTGAAAATTTTTATCAACTTCCGCTTTTCTTAAAAAAAAGAAAATACAGAAGTTGCTTGTGATGATTTACTCATAGTCAACATACCCATTAGAAGAGTGACTGAATGCAACTGGTAATAAATATTATAAAATAATTTTCAATTGACCTGGCTTCTCCAGTTTCCACAATGAGACCAGCTTTCAAGCGAAGTTTATGATCAATCAAATGGTGATGAACTGCACCCACAGCCAGCAATGAACTGCAGGTAATAAAGAAATGCAGCAAAAGTTAATGCAAGACATTGAAGCATAATAATGCTGCCAGAGATGCTAGAATCATCTGTGACACATTCTCACAATTTTCCTCAAATTATTCCCCATCCAACAGGAACAGAAAGCTCTCGGAGTTGCACTACTTACCTGACAGGCACAAAATCTGGACCTGCATTGCGGTCAGAAAGGATGATCAGCATATAGCCTTCCCGGGCAGCTTGTTCAGACTCTTTGCAGATTCGCCTGAGAGCAGGAAGTAAACCCTCTGCTCCATCTGTCACTGGGAACACGATGTCAATCTGTTTGGACTGCACAAATAAACATGAATATTTAAGCCACAACTTAAGCCATGCCTTCCATTAACTATCATTTTAAAAATAGCTGAATTAGTTAAAAATAAAAAAAACAAGCAATGATTTGTTTCAACATTTCCACCTGTCAATATGCACTTAAAACTCATTGCTATTGTAAGCCTTAAATTATATTAAATAATAAGCCAATGTTCAATAAAAATGAAAATTTAATATGGAAAACAAACAAGGAAACACAAAATTTTGTTATGACTTTTCTTGTCATTACACCTTCCAGTGTTAAGCTCTAAAATCCAAGAAACACTAGAAGAAAACTCAAATAAAAAAAAATTTCGGAAAATTATATTTATGCAAGATGTAGAAAAGATGGGATGCTCAATATAGTGAAGAAGCGGATGCTGTGTATGAATCCTCACTTACTTTCCATCCCTTGTGGGTGGTGTATCTCAGGACTTCCATATCCCACAGAGATACGATTGGCTGTTCAAGCCAAAGTCGTTTGCACTGCTCTCCAGAGGGTTCCAGAATGTTGTATTCAGGACCTACAGGGCACGCCTGGATCAAAAAAACAAAGACATATGCTTCACTTACTGATGCCACATTTATGTGCAGCACATCAGTCCCAGAGCAAAAAGTTTTTTTATTTGTTTGGCAATTGCAAATCTTAGACATAATAGCAAATCTTTAGTATATTAATCAAACACTAAATGCTCAAATGCAATATCATGAAAGTTAGGACATAAAGTAAGTTAAAGCAGTTTTTTATTTAAAAATGTTTCTTCTTGTTGTTCACTACACAGACTACAAGAACATGAAAAGACCATTGGATATAATCATCTTACCAGAGACATGACAATCTTTTCACGGAATGGGTCAATGGGTGGATTTGTCACCTGAGCAAAAAGTTGCTTAAAATAAAGAAACACTAGTGGGTTGAAGCTTGACAAGCAGGCCAGAGGTGCATCATTTCCCATTGAGCCAAGTGCTTCTTTCCTGCAATGGTATACAAAGTTTATGAAAAAGATGACAATCATCAGAATATCTATTAATGTGAAGAATGCTTTACTTTTAGTGGTAAAATATCTTTCTTTTGAGTACTTACCAGATGACATGACTATATATATCACCTGCTAGCTACCCAATTTTAGCTTCTCAAAAACGTCCAAAGGAAAGTTAGGTGATGCAAATTAAGCGTCACCTGCCCGTAATGTTGGATGTGAAGTTTGCAGATTGTTGAAGAAAGTTGACACTGAACTGTGTACCCTCATCTGGATCTGTAAGAGCACAGCTAACAAGAAAAAGCCCATGGTGCCAGGCACGACCCAAAGATCCTGTCCTTGGAGGCAAATATTACGCAGTAGTAGCCGATGGGTGTATTGAAACATGCAAGGAGGAATCAGCCTGGTCAACGCTAACAGAATTGCTGCTCTTACTGAATGAGTGGTCTCCAAGGTCCAAGGAGTACAAGTATGAGTGGAGCAGATGGAGGCAAGTATTTCACCTGCTGAGATCCAAGACCTGTCTCTAGAATTTTCCTGATAGTTGAGTGAAAGGGTACAAAGTTTAAATGTATGCCCAAGGGGGATGAACCAGATGCATTCTGGGCAAAGGGAAAGTCCTCTCTGTAATGTGGCATTTTACCTGGAAACTGCGCTATTTTCAGTTCCTGAATGGAAGTGAGGAGTTGAGAGCCCACTCCCCCAAAAGCAGTCTGTCAGGTACATATGAAACTGCACAGCAGCAAACATCTTACGTCAGATGCACGGAGCATAGTAGGCAGGAAATACATTGAGTCAGAGTATTGGTGGGAGACTACTACACCACAAGCAGCTAAAGGATCCTTTATATCACTGAAAACAAGGTAGCAAAAAGTATGACCAATGCAGTCAAAGAAAAAAAAACTGGAGAGGTGACCATACTAGCCGGGCAGAGAGGATGGAGGGAGGAGGATGAGTTGATTGATTTTGTGTTCTCTCCATTCATTGGTCATCTCTGAACAATCAAGAGTCGACAGCTGGAGTTGGATAGCTAGAAGGCAATACATCCTTATGTTATCTGGTACATTACTAAAAAGAAACACAATTTTGTCACCAAACTACTGACTATGAATGTTTGACAAAGACACTTTACAAAATGAAATAAAACATTGAATACATTGCCAGGGATGTTTTTTTCTGTGTGTAAATTGTTTTATGTGCAGTACTATTATATGTTTTGTGTTTGTCTTGTATTATAAAAAAAAAATGAGAAGCAATTAAACTCATAAGACTATCCTTTAAAGCATTTTTCTCTTATATGATGTCGTCTACTTCAGCACAAAGAAACAGAACTGTTCTTTACGTGTCTCTGATCATGGGTAGAACCAGCAAGTTGATATTATCCATAGTGTAATTGTATAACGACATGCGAGGGTCCTTCTCAATATAACCTCCAACGGAGGCTGTCTCACTCAAGGCAATGGCTATTCGCTGAACAGCATTTGGCCTGTGATTGGCTCGCAACTCCTTCATTGTTATTGTCTGCAATCCAGTCATAAAGCAGTAGTAAAATTAAGAATTCCTCCCCTGTTTCCCACACACACACAAAAAAAAAAAAAATGAGTTGACAGACTTTTCAGCTTATCAGTCTTACAGAAAATCCAACATTTTGAGATGAAAGAAGAATTGCCGCATTTTATCATATGTACAGTTAATCTGTCACAACTGTCCCACAAATAACTACATCTGATGTATGTCGTGCATTATCATTTCACAGATTATCTGAATGAAAGTCTTTTAAATCTAGTTGAAACTTTTCCCTTACTTCCTGCAGCCATTTTCCTACAGGGCGCAGTGTAGCAATCCTGGCCTTGAGAATGTCATCTTTTATAAAAACTTTTTCTTTTGTGTCCACTAGGAGCATACGTCCTGGCTTCAGACGTCCCTAAAACAAAAAAAAAGAAAAAAAAGCAGTGAATGTTTATATTTATCAAAACCATAAGCAGATTCTCATCTTCCAACAAATGAAATGATCATCTCAAAGCACATTATGCATTAAAAGTTTAAAATGTTTATTCATCATAAGTACTTACATACCAAAAAATAAGCTTAGCATTTTACATTCCACTTACTCAAGTGTTCTAAATACAAATTCCAGTGCTTCATATCTAAGGTCACAGCAAGTCAAACTGGGACCACACTTCTTTTTCAATATTTTTTTAAAAAGATAATAGGTTAAAAATATATTTTGGATGGCATTGTAGTGTTTCTATCTGATTAGCTTTTTACAAAAGCATCATATGACCTTTGATCAAACATTCTCAAAGTATTTTCTTCACACCTTTTGGACGATCTCCTCAGGCTTGCGGTCAGTCACTCCAACTTCACTAGACATGTACATAAAGTTGTCTCGAGTCACATAGTAGCGTGAGGGGCGCAGGCCATTGCGGTCAAGAATGGCACCAATGTAACGACCATCGGTAAAAGTCAGAAGTGCTGGTCCATCCCATGGTTCCATGGCAAATGCACTCCAGCGATAGAATGCCTTTTTCTCTTCAGTCATGTTCTTGTCATTCTGCCATGCTTCTGGGACCATGGTCAACATAGCCTGTGGAAGACACATTTTGCTGATTTTCCTCCATCGATAAATACAGATAATGGAATGAACATATTTACCTGATCATTCTTTACCAATAAAGTAAAATAAATATAAAGAACTAGTGAAGGTTGCCATTCAGAAGCAGAAAAATATGCTGTTCTCAAAGCACTGCCGCTTTAATTGTATTGAACACAGAAGCTATTGAGAAGGTACCAAAAAAAAACCCCCAAACAAAGCAAAATACATGTTTGCATATCTGTGATCTATCCCATGAATCTTCTTTGAAAGGCAATTAGCAGATTTAAAAAATAAATGGTTCTGCTGCCTGTCAGATGCCACAACTGTTTTCTATTACTGCCAAACTATGGCAATACATACACTCTTATCATTAGAGAGGAAAAGCTATTATTATTGTTTTCCCAAAATGTGACAGCAACAAATCTCAGTTACAGAATTACAGCTAGATTCCTCTAAAAATGTTTTTCTTGCATATGTAATGCACAATGCCTTTCAGTTTTCAATTTGGCTTGTCGAATAAATAAACAGCTCCTGAAAAGTGGGTTCAAAGCCTATTACTCAAAGAAAAACAGCAAATCTTACATTTGCTGCTGGTCAGCCCCTATTACATTTGTAAGGCAAAACATGTTGACCAGAAATAAACACAAGCATGCATTAAAAATCAGACTGCATAAGAAATGTAAAGAATAAAAAAATGAAAAGTATAAAAACTGACTGACAACAGAAATTAAGAGAACATATAAGTGTTGTTAACCCTTTTACTCACTTCTGGCAGCTCCCGCCCACCTGCCATGCACAGAAATTCCAGGACATTGTCCACACACCCAGAGTCGGACATTCCTTCCTCAACAACAGGATACAAGTCTGAAAGATGTTCCCCATACACTGAGCTCTGCATCACCCCCTCTCGAGCTTTCATCAGGTTGTGGTTACCTCGCAGAGTGTTGATCTCACCATTGTGAGCCAGGTATCTGGCAATTCACACAAAATATTGCCTTCAATTTAATATTAAAAAAAAATCAAAGTCTTACTTTCAGTTATAAGACTAAAATTTATTATTCTGGTTAAAGACACAATAATAATCTTATCTTGTTTACAACCCATAAAAATATTGTACTTCATTTTTTTCTAAATGCATAAAACTGTTACTTTCCACACCAGAAAAATATTACAACCTGATGCTTTTACTGAAAATTAGATCATGTCCCCATCCTCCACTTACCCTCACAAATAACCCCTTCTTAAATAGATTATTGGCTGAACTTGCAAGGTAGAGAATTTCAGGTGAAAAACTGAGAACACCAACCTCTGCGGATGGGCTCGTTCCCAGCTGGGAAAGGTGTTGGTGGAAAAGCGACTATGGATAAGTGCTATGTGTGTTTCATAATCTTCATCTGAAAGGTCTGGAAAGTACTTCCACACTTGAAGAGTGTTCAGCTGACCCTAATCACATGACACAGATCCAATCAAAGAAAGATAAAATTAAGCAAACTTTTGCAGTTCGTGACTTTAAATAAGGCCATATTTACTGCAAAATAATTTTCTATCATCTCTCTACAATTAGTTTACATATAACAAACAATATACACAATGAAATACATCAAAATGGCTCAATATAAAAAATTTAAAATGATCTTACCTTGTACACAAATGTGTATGGGCTTAAACTGCAGATGTAGAATCTAACACCAGTCTTGGGCACATGATGTGAAGAATATTTTCTCAGCATGTACACCTGCAAAATGAATCAAGAGATTGGCTAAAGTTGCTTGTTTAATATACACAGAAATGATAACGTTTATGTTAGAACAGTGCCTATTGAATTCTTCAATAAAATTTCTCTATTTTTATTTTGTTTACCTATATCGTTATTGCTTCTCTCTCTAACATACACACTGTAACAAAAGGCAATGTGACACAAAAAAAGTGATACACTGTTTTGTACATTGCAAACATTAAAATTTCTATTTACAACAAATTTCCAGTTGTGCAAATCCCTGTATATTGTAATAGGATAACACATATCAAATTATTGCCATCAAATGACTTAAATTCTGTTCAATTAGTTTTTTAATATTGTTGTTAGTGCTAGCTAGTGTTCTTTCCAGAAAGAGGCAAAGTAAAGAAACATGTGGGCAAGAAAAAACGGTGGGGCAACAACTAAAGCATGTAGGCAAGAAAAGTGAGACTGGATATGAGAACAATCAGATAGTGAGAATGGTAGGGTGAAGTGGGACCACATCTGAGGAAGAGAAAAACTGAGCTAAGATAAAATTTACACAAAAACAGGAACAAAGGACTATTTTTATCACAGGAATTTATGATTTACAGTTTAAGACATTCTACAAGCTGCAGCCATCTTTTACATGCATTTTCCTAAGCGCCTTAATATCTGAAAAAGTTTTCTTTACTGCAACAAGATATGTCTAAAGTACAACAGAGAGTTGTCAGCTATGCCTACATACACTACTTTTCAGGTTGCATAAATCAAATAAAATCAATACATGCAGTAAAGAAGTCGGTTCTGGTATGAGAAACAAATGCATGTAATAATTATTCCATTGAAGGGTCCCAACGCTTTTTCTCTTTTCCTCCTTCACTCATTTTGATTTTATATTCCCAGTCTCTCATATTCAAAGGGTGAGTAAAAAAATAGAAATGCTGCTTCGCTCCCCACGTCACCATAGAAACGGCTCTGCTAGAAGTAGACAAATGTTTTCTACTGGCTTTACAAGAGAAATCAATATCACTAAGCTGCAACATGGAAGTGTTACAGATCCAGAGTTTAATGCATCTTTCTAAGAGTGGTTGCAATCTTAATATCAAATGTACTAAATCAGATGTTAACAGTCTCCTACAGCAAACAAGATCTTTGTCTGTAATTATAATGAACAAAAAATATGACTTTGAACTTGATTGAAGAAATTCCATCAAGACAGGAATGAAGCTTGGCAACATGTTTATTTTATGACTCATTCAAACAGCAGAAGCAATGTCTTTAATCCATTTTTTTATGTTTCTTCTTACCTGGCGATTGAATGCATTAGCATCAGACACTCCATTGGGATCTGTCACAAACACCTGCAGCAAAAGTAAAAACAAAAAAGACTTTTTTTAGATCTTTGAAAGTTAACATCAGAGAAGTGATTCGAGTAAAAATAATGTGGTATACTCTAGCATGCTTCAATCAAAACATTAGTATGCTTACATACATCATATAATTAATATGATGGGTTTATTAGGAAGATTTCCCCCATTAAAATAAATATATGGTTATAGTTCTTGTCTACACGAATGTTAAAAAACTAACACTGAATTATCAAGCACATTAAGCAGTAGTTTTTCTTTAAGACTTTTAAAGATTTGTTCCCCTCAATACAGCATAAATAGAAGGAAACATGTCAAGCATGTTATTCTCCTATTTCACAATGCTTAACGAAATTATTTTAAGAGATGTTCAAGCACCGAGTAAAAGTCTCACAAACATACATATGAGTATAGTGAACTCGAAATGGAACCTACTTTTCCTACTTCTTTTCGAATGTTTGTGTCCTATGTCATCAGTGTAAACTAGTTCAGTTCAAATCTAGTTCTCACAGATACTGTTGAAATAAAAAAAAAAAATGTGAAACTAAAAGCAGTGGACAATAGGCTGAAGAGACTTAAAGTAGGAATAGGGTGAATTATATGTACTGTGCTGATAGGCCCACAGACCAGAACTGAGACCTGGGTAAGTCCTCAATTCTCGCAAATTCTGGTTCACTTTGCAGCCCACCACAACTGGACAATGATTTCTGAGAACAGCATAAGGTAAGACTGCTGGTCACACTGCAAAAATAGGTGAAATTACCCACAAACATATCCAATCCATCCAGTCCTACACAAGAGCTTCTATGTGAAGGTAGACAGCAAGAAAGCAAACTGTTGATTGCATACGGCATGGGGAATAAACATGCTTGGCAATGTTTCTTGACAAAAAAGTCCAACAAATGCCCAAAACTTTTTGCTGTAATGATTACGTCATTCCTTTATTGAAAAGTATAATCTAAATTTCTTTTTAAAAGTGTGAACACTTTTGACATATTCTTAGGTGAAAATCCGACACTGTATTAAAAAAAAATGTTATGCTACAGTTTGTATCATTTATATGGTCTGTCTGTCAACCAAACTACCACCATAACAGCCTTATATATATTTCCCTCTTCTAACACACGCACATATCAACAAGCTCTCAGATATTCCAGTCTCTCACTGACTCTTGATGACATTTTTAATCTTAACCTGGTCCATTAGTCAAAAACAAATCTGCATATAAGACTTGCAAGTGCTGGCAAGTCAGTGTGGACTGTATATTGGATGAAAAGAGGGGTGGGTGGGTGAGTGGGAAGCACGGTCTTTTTTAACAATCTGTATGCCAACTTTACATTGCAATGCTGGCCAATCAAAAATTTGCTTTCCCTGCTGCGGCTGCCTTTTCCAATAGACGACACAACCTGGAGGTTTCTAATATACCGTTGTTGTCAAATAGACAATACAGAAAAAAGTGGCCCATTTTACACACAGCAAATGTAAAAATTCATTCAGATGTCATGAATTTCACCAAGCTGCAAATGCTCATGACTTAACTAGTAAAAGTTTTCCATAGGGTAAGCCGATGATTAGCTAAAATACTATATTTTATAAATATAACAAATCAGAGGAGCAGGCTATCAGATGAAAATGAGGAGTGAGGAAGGCAGAGAAACCTGACAGGAAGTAAGAAACAGTATGCAAATATTTGGGCAGGTGATGCATACAGTCTGCCATTATAGTTTCTATGAAGTGGAAATAACGAAAAAATATGAATATTTTGGTGGTGCCAAGGTATAAGACGTTATCGTTATGTGAATCTTTGGTATGTCTATTTCTAGTTAAGGTGGTTTTCAAGTTTGAGATGATGCTTCAGATAATTTTTAATACGAAGGATGAAAATCAGTGACTTGCTGCATGAACACTATGTGATTAAAAAAATGGTATCACCTAGAAAATTAATTGAATGTTTATCTTTAAAGCTAAAAACCTTACACACAGCTTACTTATGAAGCACAGTGGGCATAAAGCATAAAGCAACATAAGCATTTCTCTCTATATTTTAAAACCCTTCTTGCTTAAGAAGCATAAGATAACCAAAACTCAAAAAGCACAGTATAAAAGGCTCTGTAGTCTAAAGTATTAACTTCCACTTTGGATGAAAAAAATTCCCGTTGTGCTCAAACCTTTAATATATATGATTTATTACCATCTCCCTGAAAAAAAGGGGGAAAAAAGTTATAAGCTCAAAAACTGAGTTCTAATATTTTGTACATTTTCTTTCCAGCAGGGATGTTTGCATGCATATATGTGAATGCATTTGAAAGAAAGAAACACTATTAAGTGAGCAAGAGGAAAATTTCTGGACTGCGCTACTTTATCTCCATATGTGACCCAATATGACTCATTGAATTTTCCATTAGATGGTGTTAATTAGAGAGACATTAGGGAAGTGGGGAGGGGTGGTCAATCAAATGTAGTGAATACTACTGTGAGCTGCAAATTAAGAACGATTAAATATATCATATATAAAGAAGAGGAGGAAAAAAAACTGTTTTCCAAAGTATTCAATATCCAAGTTACATGGTTAACATGTAATGCAGTACTTTGATTGGCATAGTTTGATAGAGCGTTATTTGGGTAATTTGTGTACCTTAGAAGCATCAAGCATATTTTCTAGTTACTAACCACAAGAGCAAAGCTGAAAGGAAAGTCTACTACCATACAAATTTTCCACCATAAATTTTGACTTTAGCTATTATTTTGCTTCTTCTAGACACAACACATTCCAGGGTTTGCTATACCATGAAAATATTCAGATGGACAAACAGAACTGAAGCATTTGTGTCTGGATGAAACAAGTGGGAAGGGAGTAGAGTAACTGCATAAAATTCAAATTACAAAAAAAAAAATGATATCAAACTGCACATTTCCATGCTTAAAACACTACTACACAAATAACTTATGCATCTTCCTTAGCTTATGTCAAATTGAACCCAAATAACATTCAAAACTAACACACCTGCCGTATAAGCGGTTCCTTAGACCTGGCCACCTGACCAATAGCAGTGCTGTCCACTGGAACAGTACGGGTTGCAATCACCTGTTACAAGAGTAGCAATCCAGATTACTCGTGGTATTCAGTCAAATCTTTTCACTTGACATAGAAAGGGAGAAAATGTATAATTTATTAATTATAAAACTTTTCAACAAGTTGACAATTCTGGTTTCTGCTCTCTGTATTTGCTGCCCATAATCTACATACCAGCATAATCACCTACTAATGTACACACACATATCCAAATGCACCTTCTCAATGCCTACCCTGAGACCATATTTCTCCGCAAACGAGGCAAATGTAGCTTCTGCCTGCTTGGCAGTTGCCCGATCAACAAACAGAAGACCTGTTGCATACATCCCAGGTTCAGGCAACACTCCGTCATATCCAGCAGCACTGTGGAAGAGATTAGAGTGGTTAGACAGGTTAGATAGATGCATTTCTGAGAGAGAGTAGTTATAAAAATGCCTTTCTTAATAACCCTAACTCTACATAAAATAGCTGCGTCCACAAATGCTCAGAAGAGTGAATGATCCCCAGAAATTCTTTGTTTGCATTTGTGTTAAGTCAGGAAAATGGTTTTTGTCCAGACCAGCTATACCAACTACAGGAGACAGGCAAAGGATCTAATGTTGATGCTATATATGGGATATGGACTCAATTGTAAAAAGGTAAAGGTTGTCCCCTAAACCTTTTCTTTTTTTAGGTAATTTTTGGGAGTGAGGTGTAAGAAACCACATTTTTCTCAAGGCCTGCTTTTTTTTTCTTTTTTTTGTGTGATGGCATTACTCACTTCCTATCCCTCTTGTTGCCCTACCTTCTTCAACTGTTTATGGAGTTCTTAATAGCTAAGTCAACTGGGGGAGGTTTCCTGCCTCACAGGGGTATTGAACCGCTGCCATTAGCTCAAATGTCCTAGAAAGTGTATGACTAATACTGTGAGAGAGCAGCCACTAACATTTGTAAATATATCTATATCAAAATAAAATATTATTCCTAAATTATAGGAAGAACAGATCTACAATGTGCTTTGTATCCAAGGTATTTATGTTCTATTTTCATAGACACATAATTTCCAACAGAAAAATTTGGCTTATTTAAATTCATCCATGAAATTTAGGATGGCACACTGGTTTTAAAATGGTAAGATGCTTACTGCTGATGTTCTGGTACTCTTACACTGTACATGCTAGTAGTGAAAATAACCATTATTGCTTTTTCCTTCGTACTTTCCACATCCCTTTCAGATGCATGTCCTGAATACTGTAATGAATCAAATTACTTTGCCTAAAAGTCAAAAAAAACTTTTTTTCAGGAAAAGTGACAGGCAGGTGACTGCCTGACTGGCACTTTGTGTGTGTACATGGCATGACTAACAAGGATGCATTCCATGCAGTCCTGCTCACAACACAGCAATACCAGCAGCAGGGGACCTAACATCACAGGAGCCTAGCAAACTAATGTAGTAAGGCCAGTCAAAGGTCAAGAGGGGAGAAGGGATGGAGAAAGTGATGCACCCAAAGCGAAAAAGGTTTTGGCAGGGGGCTTTACAAAGCATAGGAAATGCAGACTGGCAAACAGAAACCTACAAAAACAGGACTGGGAGCATCTGAGTGTCTAACAGCCAGCCATCACAAAATTCCTGTTGGTAGCATTCAAAAAGTAAAACCTATAATTTAATACTGGACCTCAGTAGAGAGCGCTGTGATTTAAAAACTGCAATTAGGTTTCACTCTTGGTCTCATTTGCAAACAAAACGTGGCGATAATTATAGCAATGGCATTGGCTGAGTCTCTGAATAAACACCTTAAAAACTTTTCTTTAATAAATAATCCTTTATAGAGCACATTGTTCCACAAACAAAGGTGGACTCAAGGCACTTAAGTGAAGTCACACAAGCACACACTTACCAGTGGGCATCAAATACATCTTATAAATTCATTTCCCGTCATTTAAGTTATAAGCACTCTGTTTCACTCTCACACCCACACCCACACACAAACAGGTTTCAGACACAGTCCAAAGTACCAAGAGAAAACCACTAAAGGTCAGACCTGTAAACAGGTGTTACATTATGAGAGTAGTATGTTAGAGCCCAGATATGAATCCACAACACCCAATTTTCACTTTTGTGGTTACATGTTCCACCAACTGTCCCTGTCTTCATCAGCAAAGATTACTATGACATACCTAGACCTGTGTTTATGATGAAGTTGTCACATATGCTTAAAAAGTATATGAGTGCAAATCCATTTAAAACTACCCTGAATAATTCAGTGAATTTTAGACTTTTCATTAAACTTTTCATAAAAAATACAAAACTGCATAAATAATTTTCTAGCTTTTAATCGCCGTGTCACAACAAATAATCTCATAGTTCAGTTTTACTTATTATTTCTGTCAAACGTTTTTCTCTATATGTAGAAATTTGTTGGTATATCAACATAATGTTTAATACAAGCTCAAAGCTACAATTTTTGCATGTAGTGTCCCTTTGAGAAATTTCTCAATGCAGCAACAGCTATCTACTAGCTGGGATTTCTTACAATCCCCTCAAACTGAGCTCCCTAAATGTGGTGAACAAGATTTTTTTTCTCTTGTGATAATGAAGGTTTGATTATGCTTTTACCCTTAAGCACACAAACACAAATGGTGAGAAAGACCTCACAGTGCTATACAGAGGAAAAGAAGACAGATCAGGTAAAAATACTCCATTTTCTGGATTTATACATTTTTTAAATATCAACAATGCAAAAAAATACTTCATATGCATCATGCAACTGTACAATATGTTCTACTTCATAACTTCTAAAGCTCTTACTGTTGGAAATTGAAATTCACACAAATTATTTTCAGTTTCCCCTTCCTCAAACTAGACAAAGACTTAAGAAATGGTATACACACCATGAGTGGTCATTTCACTGGAATGACTGCTTATTATTAGTAATAATAAGCAAACAAATCACCTTTGGTGGTGTTTAAAACAACAACACAATTTTTAGAATTAGCTAGGTACTGTGTTTATCTGAATGAACACTTACTGCAAGACTTTGACGAAGAACTTGTGTGGGATTCCAGTGAGCACACCAGCTCCATCACCACTGTCATTGTCACAACCACAGGCACCACGATGTTCCATTCGCTCCAGCATGGTTTGAGCATCTCGCAAAACCTGAAATTAAGACCATGCACAAAACCTGTCAATTGCATCATTGACAATACCCAGCAAGTATTAAATTAAGTCATCATGAAAATGACGTTTCCTGGAATGTAAAGTCACCATTACCTTGTCACTAGATTCATCTATCTTTTTCTATTAGCTCTTCATATGCTACTGCCTGTCAACTTCTGTGCAACTCAGCTTTCTCATTACCAGCTCTTCTTCACCCCCAACTTATCTTTCACATTTGTTTTTATTCTCATTCTATTCTCCCCTCTCTTGTCCTGCTTACCAACAAGCTGATACCTTTTTTACTTGTTTTTTTAACATACTAATTCCACCAAACATCCACTACCCTTACAATTCATGTATGCAAAAATACACATTTTTCAAGTTTATATTCTAGAATGTTAAAGCAAACTTCAAAATTCAAATTTCATAAACATAAGCAGCAACAAAGATCCCCTGTGTAATCCTGAGATATTCTCCTGATACCTTTATACTGAGTGCTTCATGGGGTTAAAATGACAATATCTACATGTTTATTATAACTGTAATTAGCACTTATGCTATAAGTTGCTGTAAAGAAGGTAACATCTGTGTTTATGAACAAACATTTGAACTTGTATTTTAAATCTAATTACTCAGCCAGCAAAGTATATCAAGTATGCACACACAAACCACCTTGCCTTGATTTCTAGCTACAGACAAGGGATAATCAATCATGCTTAGAAATAAACTCTTCCAGACTATAATATTTTATGTTTCATGGCACAAGTAAGCACATTCATGGTGCAGATTCAAGACCACAGAGTAAAGCTGTCTGGTACACATCCCCAGGGTCTGGGCAGAGACAACAAACCTGTGGGATGTGCTGTCATGACTTGGTGCCAAACAAGATGCTACAGTCTTATTGGCGCCATCCTCTGGCCTAATCAGTGGTATTGATCGTCATCACCACTGAAGCTCTTCTAAACACTGTTCCTTCTGCCTCCATTGCCATTCCTATACATTTTGTTTTCTTTCTTGCACATAAAAAACAACATGAATCAAGTGTGTAGATGCCATTACACTACATTGTGCCTCATCTTAAAAATACAAAATAAGGCATGAGGCACTTCTTGGAAAAGTCCACGACAAAAAAAGGTCTCTTTTGCTACTGCCTGTACAGAAATTTGCATGTGTACACAAGCATATGTGGACATATGCATACAAGCCCTTCACCATGAGTACTACTTATCTTTACAGAATTCTGGTTCTGAACAAACCTCATTGTTATAAGAATGCAAGAATTTCATTCTGGGTTCTTATGTATTTCAATGCCTTTTTCTTTGGACAATTCTGATTCTCTTTCTCTCTCCTGCCCCTCCTTTTTTTTCTCATTCTATACTCTAATTTTGCTTAAAATATATAGGCCTTTAGGCAGAAGCAATACATATGACCAAAAACGTGTATAGGCGGATTGCTGTCTGTCTGCCAAGACCAACTCTAAGCCTCTTTGCGAAGTGATCCACTGTTAGTCTCGGCAAGCCGTAACAAAGAATGCGACTAAACTGGAAGCTTTCTTGTCTCATGCCTCGTTTTAGCAGTTAACTGGAAAAGATTGTCTGCCAGCAATCCAGGGATATTAGTTTGTGATACGACTGAACAAAAAAGTAACTTATTAAAGAAGCTTTTGCATAAAAGTAGTTTATTCAACAAGCTCTTGCAACGCTAAACCTTTAGCAAAGACTTTAGCAAGACTAGTGGGGTGCTAATTTTTTTTCTCATGGTTGGGTAAAGCTCTGTGCTAGAAGCTCTCTCCCTAAATCAGGGTGAATTCACACTTCCACTTTGTACTTCTATTCATTCCAGCTGTTCATGATGAAATTGTCACAATTCTATAGCATTCAATCTGATGATGCCAACATCTTTCCTGCTAAATATGCCACATAAATCTGTTGACCTAGAATTCTTCTGCCTTGTATAGCAATTGTCTCAAATATCATCTGCTTATCTCACTCTGTTCCTGCCTTGTCATTCCCTTTGTATCATAATACCAGTTTTATCTCCCTTAGGATAGGCGCACCATTGAAATAATAACAGCACAGACTGTTAGCCTTAAAGATAAGCATATATTAGGAACAAGAGTGGAAGGCCCATCATGCATATGAATGCATAAGCAAACATAATGATGCACTCGCTGCTTTACAAATTTCATACAATTATAAACTTTTCTTGGGATTCTGCATGTCTATTCTATATTCAAGTCTTGTAAAACAGTGCTTCTGTTCATGCGGTTCAAAGGCATCTATTTTTTTTTTTCTTCTATTTCCTCAAAAGTTTCTACACCTCTATTAAACTGCAACATGGACATCTGAGGAAACTAAATGTGTTAGCATTGTGAGCTCTAGTTAAAAACAGTGAATGCATATAACAGAACGTCGTTTATATACAAAAGACGTTTGTCACATAATCTTGCACTGCATCAGTAAAAGCATCATGAAATGGGTGGGAAGAACGAGAAATGAGCTGTCGTTATGGCACAAGGATTAATTGTTGCCATGTGACCTGCCATCTTGAAGAAGCATGCATTTTCTGCAATGGGCACTATTGCTACAATCAGTACTTATTTACTTTTCCACCTTGACATGTTGATATACCAAAAGCCTACCATGTTCAGCAAAGCACTTTTTTAACACTTTTGTTCCGAGACATGGACTTCGTATATAATTCATGTCCCTCTCAATGTTAATTTGTTTGTATACTAAATAAATCTTTATCATCAGGAGTAGGATCTTTGTAAGCTGGATAAGCTTGCTGTGATGGGATCTCAGTTGCTGTTATGGCAACAATGCCACCAACTTGCAGTTAGCCCCATTTCCAAGCCATTGTTTTAACCTAAAATGTTTTGCTGAATGAAGCCAATTTCCCTTCCTAAGAAAAGTCTCTTGCACAGGAGTATGAAACTTGCACAAACCATCCCATACTTTACTATTCATGCCACTGAAACAAATGTAGAATTTTCTTCTCTCCTCCCTCCATTGCCTGAACCACTACACAGTTCTGTGCTAGTATGATGGAGAAGGGACAACACAAAACATGCTTATCTAAGACTAATGGGTTAGTGTCTGGGTTGTTAGTGTAAGGGTGTCTGGAAAGTATTAACTGCTAATCTAAAAGATTAAATTTCATTCACTTTACCAGCCTATTTTCTGAGCGGGGTTAGGTGGTACAGTCCCGTGATGTTGAGCAGGAGAAGTTGTGACAGTCTCTTGATCACTTTCCCTCACCAGCTGTCAACTGATTTAAAACAATGTGGGTTTGGATGGGCGAATGCACCTAGTCTCCTGCCTCCATAACCAGCGGGATAAAATAAACTTAATCAATTTGAAAGCGTTTAGACGCAATTATTTAAAATGTGCAAGTATCAAGGACGTTGGATTGGGTTTGTCTTCTCAGTGTGAAGAAGGAAGCAAGCTTCTTTTTTTAATTATTCCATTTCCTCCCTTGTATTCAACAACGGCTTAAGAAAGCGGGAAAGACATGTGTCTTGCCTGCCAAAGAAACCCCGCTGCTGTCCTGCGGCCCCGCTGCCAAAATGGAAAGAAAGCAAACACGTGCTGCAGCTCCGTAACATTAATGCCCCATTGGTGTCACATCAACCTTACTCATCTTAATTAATCAGCTTCGATCGTCACCCAGATTCTACCGCCTCTGTCAATACACAGCAGCCCACATCTCCCCCGTTCCCACCTACGCTTAATACCTTTCAACCGACGGAGGACAGGGAGTGGGGTCGGAGGAAGGGAGAGAAGGATGGAGGCGGAAGAGGAATCCGTGGAGCAGGAACAACTCCTCCAGCAGTCCTCGACCGTCCGCTGTTCCAATCTTGGTGTGATTAAATTTGTATTGACGGTCGTTCCGTGCTGACGTCTGCTTGCTGGGCAATCTTCTTTCCGTGCGGATTTCGGAGGAGATGGCCTTGTTGTCTTCGAGAACGTCCTGACAATCGACTTCTTTGTTGCCTACCTTCCCTTCTGTCTTCCCATCCCGACCGCGTTTAGGCATGTGCGTGCTTGTGTGTGTGTGGCATACATTGCACGTTTGTCCGTGTGTGTGTGTGTGTGAGCGCCACTCACGAACCCTGTTAGTTCTTCCTCTACCTTGATTGCAGCCTTACTTCTCATAAAGCCACTCATAGAATCCCCAGCGTCCAGGAAGCTGTCCGGACGGAGCTTTGACTGTGACTGAACTGTTGTCATGTCATCTTTCTGGCCACGTCTTCTCGATTCATTATTCGTTCATTCCAGACTGCCGTTGTTGTATCTGTTGCTGTTGCTATTACCCTTTTCTTCTTGCATTACCTGTCTATTGTCACGATCACGAGTACGTTTGAAGTTCTGTCCTGACTTCGATTTTTAAAAAAACAACATCGACGAGAATCCTGACACGCATCGATCAAAGCCATGAAGGAAATGGCGGGCTCAGATAACAAGACTCGCTCTCTCACTCTCCATGTGTGTGTGTTTTAGGTTCACGTGAATACCAAGTCTTATTATATACAGGTAAGGGCTGTGTAGAATTCGGCAAATAGTGGAGTCGTTTAAGAGTCCGACAAGCTTGTGAAGGGAGTCGCAGTCTCTCCTAACGAGGTTTGCGTGTTTGGAGAAGGAACACAGTAGTTACAAAGGTACCACGTGTTTATTATTGTACTTTCGCTTTGTGGCGCGAAGGTTTGCTTCGATCGAACGACGGTTCAATATTCCATTTTCTCCTTGCCTTCCCTCTCCACTATCCCAGCGCCAGTCGTGCCACGTTTAGGACATCTAGCATCAGCACATAATCTTCCTTTGTTAATTAAAAAAAAAATGTCTGTGCCAAGCTGCGTCTTTCATGGCAAAATGTTTTCCACATTAAGTATTTTCTACAGTTGTTTGAATTTCTTTTGTTATTCCCTGTCATCGGTCTGTGGACTTTTTGCAAGCCTCAGAGCAAGAATTAAGGTGGCACTTCTACGATCCCTAGAACAGGGGCCACAATGTTGGCGATACCGGATGTCAAAATTAGCCAGCTTTCAAATTCTTTCTCATCATTTCGTCGCGAACACCAAACCGTCTCCAATCTAAATGACATCTCTTCCACCAAATAAATGAAGTTTTTAAAAATGAAATCATGATTCAAAATAATATTGTCGGTATTGGCAATTTTTCACACTTAACCTCTCTTGCCAATCTCTTTATCGGCAGGAGACCGAAGTTTCAGCAACAACCCGGGTGCAGATTTTATTTCTTCTATCCAGAGTTTGTTCTTTATAACATCAGCCGTTGCCTCTTGACGTGACGTAACTAACCTTCTTGCCCCCTCTTCACGTGACATATCCTTTAACCTCTCTTTACACGATCAGCGACCTCCTTCGCCATTTTCTGCCTCGCGGTCGCACCCATTCGCGAAATTAATTTCGGTGGCGGAACTTTTTTTTTTTCTCGGGTGAATATACGCGACTGATCGATTCGAGGAGAGTCGGATCGCCATCCCAAACGTTTGCAATAGTCATTAGGCCAAACGTGGACTGCGACTGCTACTTCATAAGTTGGCCTTTCCACGGGGGCGCCAACTACACGCGGCAGTTCGTCGTCTATGCCCACCGCGTCACGCGCAATAACCGCTGGCTTCAGTTGGGACTCGCTTTTCGGCGGGGCGGAAAATTGAATTGTTCGATGCACAACAGACGAGAAACGGTCCCGCCATCGATCCACAAGCTCTGCGTTGCTGGCATCCTCCGCCTTCGCTCCCCCACGCCAGCCTCTCTCCCTCCCCACCCCACCCTGCCCCTCATCCCTGAATGTTGCGGTGTAATCTCCCGAGAGCTTCCTAGGCCGCTGCCCTCGAAGATGTCTCGTTGTCGCATGGCCGCTCTGGCCTCTCTGTGCACGGCCATGATTAAGTAGGGGACAGGCGGACGGGGCCCTGAGTTCATTTATGCCGATCACAGCTGTCACCCAT
This sequence comes from Pomacea maculata, assembly GCA_004794325.1. Classification (NCBI taxonomy): domain Eukaryota; kingdom Metazoa; phylum Mollusca; class Gastropoda; order Architaenioglossa; family Ampullariidae; genus Pomacea; species Pomacea maculata. The sequence continues at coordinate 88,734 of SRHC01003644.1, read as the reverse complement.
CTCGCACGCCGGACCGGATCGGCCATCACTTCCGGCGCTGACACCTCAGCTGCTGGACTCGGCCGTTCATGCATTATGCAGGAGAGACATATTCTTTCAATCTCGGTTGACGCTTTCTTGTTTTCGACTCGTCATCTCTTGCCCCGGTTTCCATCCTCGCCTCTGTTCCCATCATTCACCATTCCAGACAACAAGTCCTCCTGCATGTCGATGCTCTTCCCTGGTAGAAGAGTTATCTCCTCCGTTTCTCGAGACCAAGCGACAGGTCAAAGGATGACGGAGGTGAGGTGAAAGAAAAATTCTTTATCTAGACCTGCTGAAAAGAACGACAAAGATAGCATAGGCTTCTGGAATTCCTTGGCTCGGTTCCATTACTAGAAACGCGTCGCGGGGTGAGACTAGAGGGCGCTAGTTGTGCCACTGTCGATTTTAGGTTCGCGTGTTCTCACCTCCCTGATAGGAACATGGATCGTGCATGCATCATGTTCCAATTCCTAGTCGAAGGCAAGTGGCCTGTACAGCCTCCCTCATTCCCAGAGGATCACCGACGCGTGCCGAGGGCACGAAAGCCGCATCTGAAGCACAGTACTGCAAGCCCAGTCTCTGGCATCGCTCCAGATTACTGAACTGTGTTCAGACCTTACTCCCTCACCGTCTCCGACATTCGATATTTTTTCCTTACCAAAAGAGAAGTACGTAAGAACACCGAATTCTTGTAGCTTGGTGCTATTCTTGGCATCACTCCCCTCTAATTAACCTGACCATGGGAGTCTGAAAAGAAAAGGCGTGGAAACACCTGGCAACAGGCAGAACTAAAGACCCTGAGACATGACAGCTGAGAACCTTTAAGGAGGATGCGCCGGTCAGACAGAAGTGGAGGACCCTTGCTGCGGCCCTACACGCCAGCAAAGCTGTATTACAGATGGAGCTTCACGTGTTAAGGAGATTTCTTTTTTAAACAACCTTGCACAAAATATTTCAGCACTTACGCAGATTCCCGTTTCTGCAACCCTTCCTTATCCCTTAGCCAGAGCAGGAAACCTGCCCAAAATATTCTTTGTGAAGCGAATTATTCCTGCATTCACAGACTGAAGGAATGCGCACAGAGCCACGTGGCTGGAGCGGTTTTCGCTCGGTCTGCGAGAATGTTTCAGGCTATGGGTAGCAGGTCTTGCCTTGTACGAGGGGTGCATCAAGTCAGAATGACATCACGCACGTGGCTGCACTGAGACAAAACAGGTCACGTGTCTCAGTAACGTCGTTTGTTTCCTGAGCTATTTCTGGTCAGATATTTTCCACGAGGTGGCTTTTTGCGAAGTTCGATATTTTTAGCTGACATTCAGCATCAACAGACTACGATGTGACAGCTACTGAAATAAACAACGCCATTAACCCTCCTCCTCCTCGTAACTTCACCTTAACACGGACCCGTGCAAGGAGATGGCACCGCGGTAAGGTACTCAGATGCTGTGCATTTTGGCTTCCCTGACGTATACCAGAGAGGCTTTATTGGCAAAACAAAAAAACAATAACAACAACAAAAAAATCACGACTGTTACCCCTGATTTGCTACATTTCTACCCGCTGCCCCCTTGCACGATGAACCCTGCGACTTTCAGCACGTGCCGGTCAGACAAATGTACATTTTAACAATGTTGTAAATTGAGTATCCTATGAAAACGAAAGAGAGAGCGGCAGCACAGAAAGAAAGAGGGAGCGAGAGTCGTTGACAGCATCGTGTTATCTCCCCCTTCATTTGAAACGTTGTCTCCCCGTTGCCGAACGTAAGCAGTCAAACAATCCAGTTAATGAAGGAAGATCAAACACATTTTTTACTACTTCGCTACATTTTGCACAATTATGTACTCATTTGTTGTCTATTGTTTTATCACAAAGTTTGGTTTGTTGTGTAGTCACGGCGTGGGATTTTTGGTATTTTACCGGCCCACCGCATATTTTGGAATTTTGAGACCGGCCTGCAAAAAGAAAATTGTGCCCACCCTTATAATAAAGCGATGTGAAACGTTGCCCCAGACAAAAGGGGAAAACAAGGGCCGGTGTTTTTGCGACGTTGCGAAGGGGTGTGGAATCCCAGTGTACATTGCATTATATTACTTCATCCTAGGACATCGCCTCTGGTTTATAACTACGGCCCCAGGAATAAATCTACACCTGTGGTGTCTGGTTACCATTTTATAACCACGGAGACGCTTGACCTTTGGCTCTCGTTAACCCAGTGACACACTTGCTTCGTAACTGCCGAGGGTACCCTAACTAGTAAATATGAACTGAAAGGTAAGAAGAAGATGATTCATCTAGGATATTTATGTTGCGTCATTATTTATTATTGCGCCAGCGGACAAGGACGTTTACAACCGACTTCAGAGTCTGTGTATCAACCGCAAGCATCTTTTCAGAGCCATTACCACAGTTGTTGACGACGCTGCTGCTGCTGCAGCCATTTTCCTAGAGAAGTACATCAGTTTGTTTATGCAAGATTTCCTTTGCTTGATTACACGTTCGTGCTTTCAGGACCACCAGAGGCAATTCTAAGGCTTTTAGCATCGATGTTGCTTTGCGCAGGATAAAAGGGGCAGCACAGTCTACGAAAGATGAAAACGAAGAGGGAACTGAGCACACGGCGGGAGGGAGGTTGGGGGGAATAGCATCCCTGATCGTCATCTTATAGGAAATCTGACCCCTTGGCTCTAAATCACAGGGATGCTTCAGACTGACATTTCAAACCTCGGGATATTCGAGTGCTTTCCCAGAGTAAGCAACTTTCCTCCTTCGGAGGCGCCTTGCTGGCAAGGGAAATGTATTCCCTGACAGGGATAACAGTCACATTACAATGCCGAGGTCTTCCATCTCACAGCGCACGCGCGTGCGCGGTTCGCGTTTTTACGAAGCGCCCTGTGTCTCCTACCGAGGTCTCTTTGTCATGTGATGGCAAAGCTATATTGATTGCTCGTTATGAGACTCTGTAGGTGAGGTGGGACTTTTTGTCTCCTGCATCTTGGCTCCACGCGACTTGCTTTTTTTTTTGCCACACTTTGTTTTGTGTGTGTGTCTCTTATCTCCGCACAGTTTGCTTTATGGCTTTCGATTGGTGAAAGTCACTGTAAGACTGCGGTGTTTTCTCCAGCGACGGTCGATTAAATAAACGACAGTGGCCTAAAGATAAACGTGTAAGTTCATGTAAGGAAATATCAAGTCGTTTGTTTGCGAGTTCCAAAGTTTCCATGTTTGTTCAGCAATTTTCTAGTTGGTAATATTTTGTTTTTAACTAAGAAACTGAGGCATTCATACATACATTTGTTACAATATAGAAAACAGGTGTACCTCGGATCGAAAGGAATCAATACTTAGTAGTTTTACTTTAAGGCGACCTTTGAAGATGTCCACATGCTATCTTCTCCGATCATAAAAATACATATTTTGTAACGCTGGATACAAGCTTTCTTGACAGTAATGTAAGACTTGGAATTATTTTAAATTACCTCGGGGCAATGGGAGCTAAAACTTAATTTCTCTCTTCAGCATGGAATAGGAGTAGGCGTGGAACCACAAACTTGTATTAATGGACTGCTTGCAGACGATTTTTCGGTTAACTACTAGAACGAGGCTGGTGTGCACAAAGCTTCCGGTTTAGTCAAATTCGTGCTTTGAGCTCAGTCCACCTATACATGTCCGTGGTGTAACAGCCAGTTACTATGGAGGCAAGCATTTTGCGTCCCATCCTTCGCACCTGTTAAATATCGCATCGGTTTATATTTCGGCTACGTTTTCTGTGGAGTCGGCTAGTTTTTAGACCCGGCACACAGGCAGTTATTTCCAGTTTAACAAACGTCTAGTTCGTGCTCACGTGGCAATAAAGCCCTGTGGGAAAGTCGCTGCAGACGGTCAGAAGAAAGGACGCGAGAGTTAATGCCTTTTTCCAGCTTCGGCGTCGGTGTTGAAAATGAAAGAGAGAAAGTAATAACTAAAAGATTTAAGTCGCGTTCACGGCAGGGACCATGGCCATGCAACTAGATACCTTGAAGGAGTTATGGACCACGAGTAAGGCCTGGACAGCAAAGCCTTGGCAAATTCTGTAGTCGTGTACTCCTTACACTGAATCAAGCTTTTAAAAAAACCTTCGTGTCTGAAAATCTGCAGACCAGAGGTACCGCTACCTCAAACTAATGCTTTCTCTGAATCCCCGCACACCTCCAACCCAGAAATATGATCGTGTTTGTGTATTTTCCCACAAAACAAAAAATAAGGAGCATAACCAGCCTGCTTAAAACTGATGCAATATGAAAGGTGGGCGGGTGGGTGGGTGTTTTTAAAAAGCTTGTGACGAACGAGACGGGGAGAAGGATGAGCCTTACTCTCCCGAGGGGAAAGGGATCATTTCAGCTGGCTCGCTCACCCGACTTTCGCCCTCTCACACCCACTCACCCGCCTATTCGCACACGCGTACGCACTGGTAAACACTTTCACTCGTGTGTGCAAACGCAACCGACAAGACAGTTGTACAACGTTTAAAATTATTCCACAACAGTTGCCCCCGACAATGGACGGCAGTGACGATTCTGACCAGTAGCGATAATGTGTCTGCTGTTCTCTGAAGACGACCAAAACTGGACCGGTGGCATGGAGGTGTCTACCAGCCGCTGCCTTCCATTTCTTGCTGCCGGAACACAGTTGGCTCCTTTGCTTGTCGTTTGGGAGAACCAGCCTCTTATTTGTACCGCACTCTCTCCTCTCTACACAACCAGACCGCAAGTGCCAGCCGGTAGTGATGCGTTCTCAACGTAACAGGCTTCCCTGTCTCAGACCTGCTGCCTGCGGCTGAAAATCACTCAGAGAGCCACGTCTCTGCTGGAACACGAGGGAAAAGCCTCGACTACATCTCTGTCCTAACATACATACTATTGGACCACATGACCTCTCTGAACTACGTCTTATGTCAATGTTTATACATACATCCAGACACGCGGTCCGTTCCTGGCCTACAGTTCAGTCTGGAAATCCGCTATGTCCCCGGGACACGAGCTATTCCTTGCTCTGGCAGAGAGAGCACTACAGTCGGACCTCGATAAGTCGAACTCAAAGGAACCCGAAAAAAAATTCGACTCACGGAGTTTTCGAGTTAGGGATAATGGCGTAATAGGCGCAGGTATTTGGCCGGGAACTAACAATTAATTCGATATAGGGAGGTTTACGACTTAGGGAAGGTCGATTTATCGAGGTCCGACTATATTAGACCACCTGACCCAACTGAAACACATCCCACTTGCTCTGATGCTATCGACCTTTGACTAAAGTGACCACATCCCACTGCCCTATACTGGGGATACCTATGACCTGTATACCGTCCCTCTTTGTCACGGTCGGCCAAATCACATGTCGAGCTCCCTCATTCAGCACCGGTGTCCAGTCGGTGGCAACGAAAACAAACGCTGTTCTCCGGGCTAAGTGTACCCGTCTTATAATTAGCGGACGTACCCCTGAAGCGATGATGGCGGCCCCCCGTTACGTAAGCGGCTCAGCTAATGCCAGGGGAGATAACATTCCTACCCCTTTTTCCAACTCAAAGCCTGGTATCGCCCCAGGACGACCACTGCCCCTCTTTAAAGTTTTATTACCAGCTTCGGCCCTGTTGTTCTGGCTTTGAACCAGGCTGATGCAACATTTTACAGCTGTTGCTGCTAGACTAATTTTCCAATAATATTGGGGCAACTCCTGGGCGTTTTCTTAAACGTTCTCGTGACTCTCAGTGGTCAACCACTTTGATGTCCTCGATGTATCGTCTTCGTAAAAATTTTGAAAGGGTGTAACGAGAGCGCATGGTTCAGGTCTGCACGATTAACGACAACGAAGGGCCTGGAGTAGTATCGTCTCCAGTGTGCGTCATAATGGCAGGCAGCCAAACCTACTGTCGTCTGTCGATGTCACTGAAACCCGAATTCCGACCCCTTTATCATCAGCGTCATAGGCAAATGAAACAACTCCAGGTATTGTCTACACGGGTATGCACCGCTAGGTACAAAGTGCACCCAACTTAGTATTTAACGGACTTTTCATGCATCTGCTTGTTTATCCTGGGACAAACGTTGCATCGTGGCTAGTGCACTTCATTTTGGAACAAATGGTCGACCGTTCGAGGATTGCTCGGACTTAGAAAACTCCTCCTCCGAACACCTAGCACATCTCGTACTTGTTTTATCAAGGAAGGAATAAAATAGACTTCTTTATTGCACATGGCATGACTTAGAGCCCTCTCGCTACCGGACCATTTTATTTTTTTTTTTTTTTTCTGTTTTCCTAGACACACTCTTTCTGTCATGATGGTAAACACAGTCGCCCGGTGCAACCACATATGGTTGGTTAGGGATTTTGAACAATTTTCACTTAGCCTGTTCGTGCACTTACAAATAGTTATGCAGAAGAAAGCTTCCCCCACCCTCTCTATAGGTTACTATTGAACAAAAGTACTAAATTACAAAAGCACTTCGACAGGCAAAGCTGTAACCTGATGAACACTGTCGCCCTGTTGTGACGGCTGCGCTGTCAACGACTAGGTTAAGCGAAGGAGGTTCACCTTTCATATTTTTTTTTTCTTAAGTCCCAGAAAAAGGCCCCGACGATATACGATGCATGACGCCAACAGCTACAAGGTCACGTGTCCCCACCCTCACCCCGCTTGCACGAGGAGATAGTGTTACGGATATTTCATCATTTTACACCGAAACATTGGAAGCCATAACTCGTGAGCCCAGCACAGGTGCCTCAGACATTAGCATAATTATATCTATTTAAAGACGTCGACTCTGTTTACACCTTTGACAATGGCTACAGCGGAAAAAGGTTCATGACCTAGACGTACCCTACTGACAGGGAGGAAACAGGCTGACATCTATTCAGAATGTTGTTGTTGTTTTTTTTTTCAACCGAAGACTGTTCATCACTTAATATGACATTTTCATTAATTTTTATTAAACGTTTGGAACACTGCTGCTGTACTTGACATAACCCAGAATCACTCAGCAGCCGGTAACTGTAGATGGCGAAACAGATGTGTTATTCTAAATGACCTGCAATCTGTCCTCATGTTTCGTCTGTAAATAGCATATGTTACTATGATAATCTTACAGGCAGGTTCTTCGACATTAAAATAAACGTGATGACGAGGTGTGTTTGGCGGGGTGAGTGAGAGACGACTATCACTGACATATATCGGCTGAACCATGAGAGCGTTGATCACTTGCAAAACACACCTCGAGTACTGGACGGTTGGTTGGTTGCTTTCACCTTGTGGCGCTTTCGCACTGTATGGGAGAGGAATGATAGAGGGATGGGGGAGACCCGAGTACCCAGAAAAACCTCCCGACGGCCATCCCCGCAAGTATGTGTTACATACAGAGATCTCGTCCCGAGATGAGATTTGAATCCAGGGTCTCTCAATGCAGCTGGGACCACTACACCATCGGACCACCTGAAGCGCGTGCTGGACATCCAAACGTAGGCCACGACTCTCGCAGAACTCATTTGATGGAATATGATACCAATCTTAATGAATTCGATGGCATGTCACACCAATCACACCACTAGCTCTATCGAACGTTACAATAATCACAACACTAGTTCTAGAGCAAGCCATAACACTAGCTCTAGCGAACTAACCGCTAGACACCGCTGCTGCTTTTTTCCACGATTATACAAAAAAGCTAAATATAGCAAGACGTACACTGTACATGTATTCGCATCTTTCCAAATACTCATCGCTTGCATCCGCAGTCTAGTGTATGACAAAACCTATACTGACCTGTTTTTCTTTAGAACAGACAAGCTTTTGTACCTAACCTGCATTCGTGGTCTTAACTTGCATGATTAGGAGTTGTTGGAGGCAACAGAAGTTTCAAAGATGACTATTTCTTACTATTCCCATCTTCACCCCATGCTTATGATTTTCTACAAAGCTCAAAGCAGGCGATAGTTACCGCCACCAACAGAGATGTATACCTCACCTATCTCAAACTTAACTGACCTCCTTCAAGCTTTATATACTCCGTGTATCCGTATTTGTCCAGACTGCGGGACACACACACCCCTTCTAAAATACCCGACCCCCTTGTGGACCCAAAAAATGAAGCGACAAAGTTTGCGAGCGGCAGTGGGGAAGGCTTGGGAGCTGCAAAACAATACATACCTTGTGAGAAGCGATCCCATCGATGTTGACAACATAGCCGACTCCGCAAGCATCACTCTCGTAAGACTCCTCGTACAAGCCTCTGGAGTTGTCACCATGGCGACACCGCGACGCGGACACCAAAGGCATGGTCACCGAGTCCGCTTCTGTCACGTCCTGTTATCGAACAGAAAGAGGAAGAATCTGTTAGCATTGGAGAGTCCTATTGTTCCCTACGGTCCGGCCTGCGAGCCTCCGCTGTCATGTCATTATCGGTCACGAGACAAGATTCGTTTCGTAACGGTAAACATCACGTGACTGAAGGTCGTAACATGCAACGTCACGCCACAACCTTACCAAAACAAATGCTTGACTGTCTAGTACCTACCTACAAGTCCCCGTGTATGAGGAATTATTGTGAACCTCACTGGCACTCTGACAAATTCCTGCTTGCAGTTCAGCTTGACCCTCCTTCCACTATGCGAGCAATGACCTCACACAGCGCTTCCAGAACACGAACGATGCATATCTCCCTGTCTGCAGTTCCCCTCTTCCCTCACTCCCCACCCAGATTCCACCTCATGCTTACTCGCGCGCGTTTGTTACAGAGAGGGAGGCGCGTGTACACTGATTGATCATTGCATAAAAACAGCCCTACCTTCTGCCACAAACACGGGACGGGAGCAATCAATTGCACGGTTCGCCACACAAAACAAGAAAGAGATGGAGGAGAAAGATGGCGATAGGGTGGAGGATGAAAGGCTTTATTACCATCGTGTAACTGAATGAAACAATTACGCAAGCCTGCGATAAATCCTGCGCTGCACGGAGAGGTAAAAAAAAATCTTTTATGTTTTTAAACCCTATTTGTTTCAAAAGAGAACCTCCTTTCTGAGTCCCACAAGAACTTCTGGTGTTTGATTCGACATTCGAAATAATAGAGGTCTGTAAAGACCTTTAAACCACTGATATGGTTTTTATCTTAAACTATCAGCATACAAACGTGCTGTGGTGGGCGAAGCTGTCGTTACTATTTTTTAATAAAAGAGTTGATAACAAAACTATAGCGCATCCAATGATAATGTTTAAAAAGTAGTTTAAATAATCCAAGCATCTGTTACTTCCAAATTCAAAATCAAATGAGTGTACCACATGACGTGCTGGAGTCTCATTTTTGAACGATTAGAAGAAAAAAAATGTGGTCCGCAACAACTTCACTATTCAGTTATCTTGAATTTCGTCATAGAAAGAAAAATTAAACACCTTAACCAAACTAGCACAGGCTCAAATGCAGGTCGTTTCTCACGTTTACTACGCTTCAATGACCTATTAACGACTGCTCTGTTCGTGTCTCACTTTCCCAGTCCCATTCATAATCTGCAAACTCTCGCCAACGGTCGTTGATATGTACAGATTAAGAAAAAGGTGTCAGCAGACGTCAGGATGACCTCCCAAGGTTGCCAGCTAAATGTCAAGAGCAGGTCACTCGAAGTAAGGCATCACGTAGGGTACAAATGTAGGATGAATAACACTTTGAGTTTTGGAATTCGCATGTATAAAGAATGTACTCATAAAAAAAAAATGGATCTCCTTGCATGCAAACCTTAATTTCTATAGAGTGTTTTCCCATCACTGACAACGGATTTCAAGCTCATCGACAACCACACATGCTTTATGATCATTTAAACCACACACACACTTGATAAAACAAATACACATCACACTCAACGCTGTTAAGAAAAGAAGAATGAAAGTTTCATTCTATATATATATATGATTTTTATCATGCAGTACAAGTACTACCAAATTAAATGTTATCTTTCAGTGTTTACTTAAGTCTACTTGAACTTTTTGTACTTCTTGTTGTCGTTGAGTGTTGCAGATAGCGTAAAAACTATTGTTAGCTCAAATGTTTATGCATTTTATGATAGTACTTTACAAATTTCAGAGTTCAGATTATTTCTTATTATATGACATAGTGAAGAACTTCAAAAACATGAAGTCTGACTATTGACCTCATTACCTTGCGATCTTTAATGTTTAAAGCGCAAACTGCAAAATCTGCATATTCAAGTGCAGGAGAAAAGAGAGTGAGTAGAAGACAAGCTGAGAGATCACACAAAAGAAAGAAGCAAGTAAACAAAATAACTGATTTTACGCAGTGCCCACCATGGGGCCAGTTACTATAGCTGTCTGGTGCTGCTTTCCTGTTAAAAGTAGGTAAGTCATCAGCACTTCCTGTCTCCAGCAGGCTTTGTTTTTTGTTGGTTTTTTTTTTTTGCACTGCATGGGATTTAGCAAACTGCTGTGGATTCAAATGTTACGAATATAATTAGGCTTCATAAAAATATAAGAATAGACGACGATTGATCACATATATATTATGTTTGACTGTAAATGTGTACAAGCTTCAACAAAGGAATAAATACAAAAATCATAATAAAGTCAGCTGAAGATTGCTTCTAATGATGCACAGTTAACTGTTTGGTTGCTGATACTGAATAGTAAAATTCTTCAAAGAAATAAACAGCCATATTGAAGCAATTAATAGACCAAAGTTATTAATTCTACAAGAATGCATAACTTTAAAACCCATTATTTATTTTCCAAAGAGGTGTATTATTGATTTGAAGGCATCAAGATGAGCAAATATGGTGGCAAACAAATTATGGATTAGCAAGTATCATGTACAACACTATTTCCTAATGCAAGTTTAATCTTATCTCCATTGATACCAAGTTGTCTTTTTATTACTGCCCAGTTAAATGATGATAATAATAATAACAATGATAAAGGTCTCCTGTATAGCACTTTATCCCTACCCTAAGGGAAAGCTCAAAGCGCTTCACAAAAATAAATAAATGTTTACAGCACAGTCTACTGAAAACTCCTTGATATCAAGATTATAAGCCCTGTGGACAGTCTCCTGATTTAACCTTGCATGATGATTTCATTTTCTAACAAAATAAAGTCTATACAGATTTGTTTATTAGTCAGTTGCTACACCTAAAACCAGGGTTGCTAAAGGAAAAAAAAACTATCATGACAATAATCTAGGCAGTGCATACTTTCAGGTTGCATCATCATCACATTGTACAAGTCCTATTGCCATTATCAAGGGTATGAGTGAAAGGTCCAACAAGGGCACTTATGGTGATTAAATGTGAAAACACTTTACATGATTCTCTTATCTCGACACACTGAGTGCGAAGTAACTGATGAATAAACAATGCTGCAAAAGCAGTAGTAATGATAGTAAAAGCGTCTAAATGTTCGGTGCATCTGGTAACGTTGCTAGTTTGATATGCCTGTGATATATCTTGACTACGAAAGTAAACAAAGTTGTTTCATAACTAATCCTGATTGCCTTTGTTGTGCTAAGCAAAAAAACAACCACACACACAAGTAAACAAACGAGGAAAGAGGTACAATACTTCATAAAGCAAGCACATAAATGCTCTCGCCTATCTTTTCGCATTCAAGTGCGCGAACACACCTACAGACACTCTGACACAGAACTGGCCTTGAGATACAATACAGAGCGAGGTATGTTGTTTCGTGCAATCGAGTAACGACATAAAAATCAATGCAAACTGAACACAATTTTAAATGGGAAAATCAATTAATTTGACGCCTACTAATCACCCATATGACTATGTTATTCAAACGACCTACGCAAATAGGAATGTTTCCGTGTTGACTCTGCATGTAACAGCGCCTAACGTCGTCTGCACTCAGCAGAGGTATATATGCACTTAATTAATTGAACATTTTACTTAACACAGATTTCATCCTACCTTTTAAAACGCAGATTTCTTCCTCTGATTAAATGCTTATATCGCCTGGATGATTTAAAGCTGCGTAAGACAATAAACAGGCAATGTTTCAGACGACTGCGAAGCTGACTTCGTTTCCCAGCACGTGCCGACCAGCGCGCCGCAAAGGGACTGTAGTCCATGGAACCGAAAACACGCAGTCGTCGCGTGGCCCCGTGCCATAGGATAAATACGATTGGCGGAGAATCGGCCATGGAAAATATTAACCAATCGCTACAGAGAGGCCCCATCCCTACGTGGAAAGCAGTCGACTAATCCTATGGAGACCGTCCTTGTGTATCGAAATTTTGATAGAAAACATTACTAATTGCAGTCAGCACTGAGCGAAATAATTTATGACTAACCAGTGTGTCCGGCTTCTGGTTGTAGTAGCAGTTTATGTCTGCAAGCGAGCGTGTGGGTGAAAACAAGAACGTTGCATATCGGTTTACATGTAAACACGTACGAAACGTGGTCCATCCCGTTACGTGTGTACGTCTGCGTAGATGCTTGGGTGCATGATTGTTTTAGGTTCGTACAAGTGTTTTAGGTTATATACCTCAAGATGTTGTAAAATTACTAAGCAGCTATGCCAAATTAAGGATTCAAAGCAAGCATAATTATAATTTTTTGTGCATAAACTGACTCGCAAACACCTGTAATATAGATCGAATAGGTTCTCTTCCCTTGTTTTACGACTCCAGCAGGTGCCATATATATAATTAAAGTATGCAAGTGTGTAAATGTAATGATGTTCAGTACTGAAGAGAGTATATAGCTAAGGTAGATAAAAAAAAAATGTTTACTATCCACACGCAGATGTTTTGCTCCTGACTACCGAATCTGCTGACGATGCGTGTTAACGACTATGACACATTGCACTGCAGTCACGAGGCCGCGTGCACAAACACACACGTCCGTGCTGCGTGTCACATAGCACAAACGGGAGTCTCAACCCGCCAGGGGATCACAGCTTGCATGCGAATGCATTCAGTTTAATTTGCAACAGTTCTCTTCTACAACATATTATACAGGACATGTGTTTCTTGATATTGTTTCACTAACCTGCAGCAGCAACAGCGACAATATTAAACATTCTACAGTAACACACATTTAGCGGCGCAAACAAGGATGTAAAGATATACATGTAACCATCACGTCAGTCTCTGATAGCTACGTAGGGGTGGGCTAGTCGTACAAGAAACAACAAATATCGAAATTGTAGGCTTTTGTAGCATAACTGTAGTTTTTATTCAGTTTCACCCGGCGGCTGGCCTGCCGTCTCTCCACTCTCACTCCAAATCCCAAAAGCCCCTCTACCTAGTACAGCTACGCTACTTATCCTCCCTACCGTTGAACCATCCACCCCATTTCCCAGCCCATGTAGCGCCACTGGACACACCCACCCCGCCTTGTCTGGTCATTGTTTCAGGCAACTTTTGATGTAACAACGACTCTATAGCCGCTGGTGGGCAGCTCAGGCAACTTCGTAACTTCTGATGTAACAAGGACCCTGTAGCCGTGGGTGGGCAGCTCAGGCAACTTCGTAACTTCTGATGTAACAAGGACCCTATAGCCGCGGGTGGGCAGCTCAAGGTCGGTTATTACGTATGCAACCGGCGTGGGAAAAGGAATAGTCTTGGGGCCGTTCGACGCCGACTTACAAACAATTACATAACTCAGTACACTAATAGAGTGCCACATACAAATGTCGTTTGATTTTTAGTCTTATCCTCTCACCAGGAATATATCTAACTGTAGACATGGACATAGCTTATACAAGAAACCTTTGGCACGGACTTATATCAGGGACAACTGGAGTGACTGCGGTTAGCGGCCCTGTTTTCCCCGTTCCACAAGGGGATAACACCTCCTACCACTCCCTGGGTTACGGTGAAAAATCGTATTTAATATTTGTATGATCTCTTATATTTCCAACACAAAGTATGCAGCATTTGTACAAAATAGCCTGCTGCCACCAGTAGTGCCAACAAGGCTCACAAACCATTTCAGCTTTGACCTATCTGTCGGCACATTAATCCCCTTTAATTGCTTTCAACCAGAGCAAGACGAGAAGTTGAGCCCTTTCAGTATGCTGAGAAACACAAAATAATAATCAACAGAGCGAGTATAATATGACAGAAGTGCAAATATTTCGACCGCAACGTCTGAACACTAGACTGGGAAAGAGTTCATTAACAGCACGTTAGTCGGCACCAAAAAGATTTAAAAACAAATGACAGGTGTTGCCAATATCGAGCCTTTTGGCTAAGTTCCTGCTCTCTGTCAACAACAGTCATCACATGTTAGCCATGTCACATGTCGTCACATGCTAGCAGTGACCAGAAAGGCTGAATGGCTGCTAAAAGGCTAGTTTCTGCCAACTAAAAGCTAGGTATGGTGTTGAAAGCATGCCGCCTATCGCCGTTCACAGCAGTTTTTGTAAAAGATCCATTCAACTCATTTATGCGGCACCCACTCGGTTCTTTAAACGCCGTTACAATGCAACAGGCGCAACGCAAAACGTGGTTTAGCTTCTGTCTATGGGGGAAAAAATCAATCACTAAATGAGAACAATTTACTGATGGCCATGCCGTGATATACATTAACCAGATTGTTTCATTTCCGACTGGCTGGTCCAGCGCCTTGAAGTGTTTTATGCGTTCAGTCCGCTGTCTGTGAGTCTGCGAAATGTTAATATTAACAAACCAGTACACTTTCTTCCGTGCTTTGTTTTGACATCGTTGAATACAAGCGGAATAATTTATAATTCTTTCGTCTGGGTTTCGTCTGCAAGACATATTGTGTTTGATATATCGTGTGACTAGGGCCAGTGAAAATGGTAAAACGGCTAAATTAAATTTGTTGTGATTTTTCTGAAAGTCACCTACGTCTGTTTTTTGTTTTTTTTTGTTTGTTTTGTTTTGTTTCCCCCATAACTACCACCTCGCTCGTTTCTGAGAGATAACGTTTACCATTGAGGGTGGCTAGTGTCGACAGGTGGTCAAGTGCTGGGAAGATTTAGACGGAGAAAAATTTGTGACTATTGATATCAGTGCGTGCTTAGTTTCCTTCGTGTCATGCATGGTAAGTCTCTCTCACACACACACTTACAAGCGGAGAAAGAACGAGATGCAGACAGACTAATGTGTTAAGAAATTTGACAGGTGGGCAGACTGAAATATCCAAACTATAACCGTTAGTGTATTTCGACCCCAAGTATTCTGGGTCATCGCACCCATTCCAAACGCATGACCCTGGAATTTGAACTTGAGGTGCGTCTCCTGACGCGGACATTCATGTGACTCCCGGAGATGCTGCTGTTGTGGCTTGGACACGGATCTCATATTAGGAAACGCACCTCAAGTCAAGGGCCCGGCCTTCACCCAAAGGCCAGGTCAAGGCCTCACCAGCGTGCCGCCTCGTGGTGTTTGCCTTGTTTTTATCGCCTAGACATTACTCAGTTATCATTTTTCGCTCCATTTTGGGTTTGTACGTAAACATATTTATTTTCAAGGTGCTAAACACGCCTTGGTCAGCTGCACGTGCCTGCCATGAGACCGACGCGTCACGGTGGTGGGAAAGGAAAACTGTAACAGTTGCTATTTTTAATTATGAAGCCATAGTTCTTGAAAGTCAATAAATCAGTTTGTTTCGTTTTCTTTTAAAACCCTTATTTCATTTACTCGTGTTTTCCGCGTGAATTTTCTTTATATTCATCTTTTGGAGGAGGAGGTGGTGGTGATGGTGGTAAGGTGGTTGTTGTTGTTGTTGACGACGACGATGATGATGATTGTAAAGCCCATTTCTCCGTGTGGATGCGAGTCCAGTGCGCTGCACACAAAAAACTACAATCGACAGTCGATCAAACAACAACCATAAGCGTCGGCAAACGGATGACATTTTGACCAGCATGACCGAAGTGCATGGATGAAAATGAAGTGAAGAGTGAACGAAATAATCAGCTTATTTACAACAGAGACAGGGAGGCAATCTGCGGCGGCAACGCGATCGAAGAGAGACAGATAAAGAGTGTGTTAGAGAAAGGAAAGGGGAGATGAATAACCTACAAATGTACTCAGTTTATAGGTAACTTAACAAGATAAATCCTGTCAACGGTGCACACCTGTCGCAGATTATCCATACCACCGGAGTTACCGGACTCGTTTTCCTCGTGACAGCTGTTCTCTGGATGCATTCACTGTCAGCTATTCACTACCTTTCTTGCTGAACGGCCACTGTACCCACGTGATTAATGGGGTGAGAGTGCGCCTGTGATGTTGGGGTTAGGAATATACGTGGCTTTGTGGAGCGAGAAAGAGTGTGTGCGGGATAGACAGACACATTAAGAGAGGCACAGAGAGAGACTAGAAAAGGGGAGAGAAAAAAATTATATACACGTTCTCCACATATATTATTGTACATAAGCACATGTAAATATCTACGCATACGTATTCATACACATACACAAGCATGTAAACCGCAGAAATAAGTGTGCACCTACACACAGACTGACATGCAGACATGCCTTCGCACATGCCAGGGGATCTATCGCGAAAATGGTTGCCATCAACAAAGAATGAAATCAATTTGATTTGCTCGCATGCTTCTTGTTTGTTTGTTTGTTTGTTTGTTTGTTTGTTTGTTTTTAAGTGATAAATCTGTCGAGGAAAATATGTACAACGGTGACGTAATATGACCGGCATACCTGGCAATACTTGGGCAGGCTGCATTTCATACCTGTGGTAGCATTCCGCTGTTGTTTACGATGTTCCTTTCCAGGGCCATTGTACTGCCCGGGTGCATCGCGTCACTAGCATAAACAGAACGAGTTGGATTCTTTGTTCCATTTGTTCCAGAACACTGCAAGAGCTTTTATGAGTCGAATGGAGACAAGTAGGACCGAGTTAATTGGCTTCCTCACCCCACCCATAAAACTTTTAACTGTTTTGCTGATACAAACATCAAAATAAGGTAAACAGAAATAAATTTTCAATACCCGTAGAATCAGGGGGCTGAGTAAAAGCATCACTATTTACATATTGTAAAAACTCATGAAAAGTACATGAAGTGCCCACAACACAGGCACACACACACACGTACATGTGCACACAAGCGAGCATTGTGAGAGAGAGCAGCAGCAATAACTTACTCCTGCTTCGTGAATAGGCTCTGAAACATAAATACATTATCTATTGTTAAAAGCCTTGCGATCAATTGGACATAATTGAATAAAAATCCAATCAGTACACGGTACAAATCGATTGGTTCGAAGGAAGAACAGAGATATCCAGGGGTTAATAGCATTAGTCAGTCGTGTTCACGTGGTCAGGGTCAACAAGACTATGTGCATCAGTGATGGGGAAGCGAGCGAAGTAGACCTCGACAAAGCAGCAAGAGTCTGGGAAACTACAACGGGAAGAAGAATTCTAACGGATGAGGGGTTGGGGGATGAAAAATGTAGCAACACAGACTGGCATGTCTACAGGCAGAAACTATACAGACATCCTCTAGCCTGCAGCAAGACGAGGAACCAGCCAAGGTAATTAAATGTATGGCGGAAACCGATAATTTGATCCTAATTTGGTCAGCAGTGCAGTGACTGATCGTGAACTGGAACACAAATATCTCTTGCTTCGAAGTTCCTCGACCTGATTAGTCGACAAAACAGTTTGATGATGAGTCAGTGTGCTCGATAAAATTTTATCTTACTTGAACAAAACAGACAGGATTTAGCACGATGGGAGAGATAGCCGGCCGTCTGCAACACATTCAGTACCACAAATTATGCGAACACAAGGAAATAACAATGATAAGATGATGGGAAATACCATGAGGATGGACTCAGCTGTCTTGTGTAATCAGCAAATTATTGAAAAAGCATCCTGCATCATTATTCTTCTTACTAATCATGAACTGGCACTTGAGTTCTCCCTCTTACATTCTGGCCACAGATAGGTGAGGCCAGCAAGTAGAATTCATCGCCATTCAAACAATTCCTTCATTCCGCGATCCATGCACTCAATTTAAAATCACTGACAGCGGTGATCGTGTCGACCTAATTGTTCCAACTGTTTTTGGTGTTCTTTTTTCCATTCTTGTTCTTATTCTTCTTGTTTTTCTTAAAAAAAATTTCTTGATGTTTTCCTCCTTGCTCTTCTACTCCAATGTATTCAGCTATATATTTCAAGCGGAAAATTGCTGCAATTGCCCTAAAGAATCAATAAAGCTGTATTTTATTGCTTATAAGATTTAATATCTCGTAACTCGACAGAAGGCGAACAAGGTATGAAATGATAAACTGCACAAAACTGCCCGTAAATGCGAATGGGACTTAACTCGGATTACTTCGATGGAAAGGTAATGAAAATTCGACCTGTCGGTAAAAACCAGCTTGAACAAAAGCAGGAACTCATGCTTGAAGTATGAGGAGCTGCGGGTGTGCGGCGCGAAAGACCCAACACGTGCTGAACAGAAGGTAGATGGTTCTAACCTGGCGCACCGCCGGAGAAAAAACAATCCCGGTCTGTTCTGAGCTCCTACGGGCACCTATTGCACAAGCATTTCTTTTACCTCTGCTGCATCCCAGCCCAGGTATGAAAACAATATACAGCGCAATTTAGTTGTCGTTTTGGTCAAAGTTTAACAGTGTCAAGCCCTATTTTATTTATTTTTGGAAACAGGGAATCTCCTCAAAGATTTCCTTACTGATGGTTTGTTGCTTGTCTTTCCTTTCTGCTGACATGTGGATCGTTTTATGTTCATGGAGTGGACGGTGTGCAGATTCGACTGGAGTGGTAGTTTATCTGCCTGTCGAGTTTGCAATTTGTTTGTCACTCCGACCCAAGCATAGGACTTGTTTAGGCGACAATGGCTGAGAGGAAACAGTTGACGTTGTTGTTTGTAGCAACGTTATCTCGTTAAACCGCAGACACCCGGTGTGGTTCACGTTTTTACGTTTGGCACATGCCAGGTAGGTGCTGCGATGTTGTCACTATTGAAATTAAATGACTAACCTTCACGTGACTATGAACGCCAGCGCGAGGTGAGCGCGTGACTACGGAGCTGTACGTGTGTCTGACGTGAGTGTCGCGTTGCGGTTTGTATCCAGTCTGCTTCACGGATCTCTGAAGTACTTGTTAGCGGATAATGGATATGAGATATACTGTTCCTGTTTACCTAAACCACATGACATGTGCTTGCATTGTATAGTGCATTTTTGTATTGTGTGGTATTATTATTACCATTCGTTTCTACGTCGCGAGAACGGAACCTAAATGTGATGACGAGGCAAAATAAACCACCATCTCTTAAAACACTTCAACGCAGTGTGGATCCTGGCTATTGTCTTTTCTGAAATGATCCAATAACTTATCAGTTAATATTTTAAGAAGCTGAAGTTCAGATATTCATAAAACCCCGCTATAAAGTTTTAGCCACGAAACATTTTGCTATGTCAAAGGTGGAACATTTTCTTCAGGGAACTGGCCTCGTAGGTGACACTCGTGACAGTTATGATGTAACTCTTATCTTACCACCCACGTTAACATAATCCTGCAGGGGGTCGTTACGTAGATCAGTCAATGTTAATGTTGTTAACTCCCATCCACCCTACAGAAACAAAGCGCTTGCTCTGGATACCGCAACGTGATTGAGGCAACGGCTATCTTTACTATAATCTCCCCTTTGTGCCAAGAGAGACAAATAATCTCTCTTTCGTATGTACAAACACGCACAGGTCTTACACACAATAGACAGATGGAGAGTAAATGATTTTTCTATTGTCCTCATTATGCTGACACAGCCGATACACGGAAGTACTTGGCAGATTAGGCGCATGCGTAGTGTGCAACGTTCGAGCTGCACTTTTTCCCCTCTGGGTCACGGCATCCTGGACATGCGCCAGGCCCACGGTGAGGTCATGACTAAACATTTTCGGAATTCCTACCTCTATAAAATGCTGTGTCCGCGTTTGTTTGGGCGCCAAGAAGCGGGACAGGTCTGAAGCACATGTCTTCAGCAGTGGCTATAGCAATCCACGAGGACGGCTAATTTCAACCATGCGGCAACAGCACCTTCCAAAGATGATTTCAACCTTGTGTTCCTGCTTTCTACCACTATGCATATTTTATTCTCGCTTGAACACTACTTATATTATGATATTTTTGAGCACTCGGACTTAATGCGACAGTTAAATAATTATGGCTACAAGAGTAGATATACAGGTGAGAGACGTCTCGATAACAGTCAAACGTTGCACGTCCTTCACCATTTTATCGTTGGTTTTATCGTTTTATGAGGACAAGCAGACGCACTAAAACGGTATTAATATTCATTTTACTTTTTCACCTTGCTGTTTGGTAGGGGAGATGTCTGTACTCAGCAAGTTAAGATTTTATAGCTGCATCCTTAATTCATAAAGCTGAAAGTACTCTTTGAAAAGGTAAGTAGTATACAAAACTATAATGGTCAGGACTGAGTCAAAAATAACAGAAAAGTGGGTGCTTGACCGGTCATGAGTTTGGTCACATGACCACAAGAAGAAGTAAGGCACTTGAGGTCGAAGACTAGGACTAGTAAGAAGGCGGGAGACGCGTTTATAACTTATCTGAAGAGCTTCCTGGATGAACATCTCGAGTATCGACCGGTAAAGTGTGACGTCACAAGGGGGGGTTTCGTTTTGCACACGATGTTTTGACATGTCTGGCAGGAAGAGCGTGAGACCAATTTTATGAACGAAAATCTTTGTTTATACGTTAACGCCAGTCCATTATGGAGTGTCCGTGCGTGTGTGTGTGTGTGCACGCTGCCTTTGATTCCCTCGTTGTTGTTGGAAAAAACAAAAAATGGCAAACAAACACACACATGGTTAATCGCAACACAAATCCTAACTCTGAGGTTAAAGCACGGACGTGTAATATAGAATGCAAGTTCGTGGGTTAAAGTGAACGAAGGCAGGGAAATAAATACCGACTCTTGGTGTGTGTGTAGGAGGACTACGGTACGTCTGGCTAGGCAGGTGCGGAGCTTTCTTTGTTTGCGCCCGAGTTCGTTCATTCTGCCCTACTTCAGAGAGCTGTTACTCACTTTCCGTCTCTTCAATGGTCTATGATCTATGTGACTACCAACAACGTTCGATCGATTGGGAGGTTGGTTAAAAGTGTTGCGCATGCGTACTTCCACAATGTCGCAGCTTGCGTAACTGCTTTTGTCTGCTGCTGCATCCACTGTTGTTCCGAACAAAAATTATCATCCTTTCGCTCATCCCCCAACTTCAAGTAGATGGCGTTGTGACATGACAAAGATCTGGTTAATAGATCTTTAAGAAGAGACACAAATAATAAAGTTTACTTTTCTGACTGTCTCTTCTAAACAGAATCACAATATGCATTCGAGCCGATTTACAATTTTTGTTCAGAGTAAATGTTTATGAAAAAATAAAATCGTAAACGTCTGTGGTTGAAAACAGGTCGTCATACCAGATTTACACATATATGCAAGAAAATATCGCAGACTAAGCTGCGTGCATTGCCTGGACGAGCAGTTATTATATATCGTCAGTTGGGTCTCGTCCTCCATTGTTTAATTTTCAAAGCTGAATAATTCACCGCGGGCGTCTATAAGACATTTAATTTTAAGAGTTGTTATCACTATCGATGTTACACATTCGATCCTTGTCAGTAACCATTATTTATAAGATATCAGACCTGAAAAGAACTGCTGGGGGTGGATGCTTGACTATGGGAGGCGATGTTGCCTGGCGCCTGGCGAGTGCTGCAGGCAGTTCATGGGAGACAACTGCTCTTGTCTTAGCAATGCGCACAGAAAAATGTTTTACACCTTTGAGTCTCTTTGGACGTTCTTATCTATAGCGCATAAAAAAATAGGATTAACAAATCTAGGCGATAAATAATTGACAACATAAAAAACAGTAAAAAAAAAAAAAAAGAAAAGGAGTTGATAAGCAGGAACTAGCCGCATGTGGTCTCAAGTCATTAAACTCTTTAGAAGAGAATAGACCTCAACACATAAAATATGCAGTAGCTGATTTTTTTTTTTTTTATGGATGGGTGTGTGTTCATTTGCCTGTCAGTCTATCTAGAAGATGACTGTCTTTTCAACTACAGCCAAGTGTTGGGGAAAATGAAAGAAGGAGGAGAGTGCCTAGACACGGAAATACACCAGGGGTGGGGATGGGTGGAGTGAGGAAGAAGCTTGCTGTGCCATAAATCTTACCACGCTGGTAAGACATGAAGCTGTTAATAACAAGGTGAAAGTAGCCGGAGGACAATAATTAAGATCTTTCCATCTGCCAGACATAAGAGCGGTGGGTGACAGGGGGACAGCAAGACAGTGACGCAGTTTGCGGCAAGCAGCTTTGATCTTTGACATGATCCTGGTTACCAAGTAAATACAGACATAAGCCAGGTGGGGTCGGTTTGTGGATTAAGTGGCGACTTCTGTCTAATGTTCTCCGGCGTATGAACTGCGCAGAGCCTTTCTCTCTTTCTATAGGAACAATGTAGATAAAGAAAGGTGGTGTTGGTCGTCTGGAATGAAGTGGAACAGAAAGAGATTTTATAATAGGCGACATACACACACAAACACACCCATAATGCGTTAATCATGATCTTTACACTCCTCCTCACCCTAGCCGAAATTTGAAGCTTCTTTGTCGTCGTATATATGTCCTGCAGACCATATGACCTCGTCGAAAGTTCGAGTTATATATCTGATTAATGAATGTATAATTACTATATATTTACTACACCAGGCTTAGCAGACTACCAAGTAATTCCAGCAATACAAGCCTCATGAATAATAACAAAATGGGAGAGTACATTTTGTAGGACATAACTTTTTTAGGTTTCAAATTTATTTATAACTTCCCTATACAAGGGTAAGCGGCTTAACTGGTCTGGTTTAGCTATTTGAGCCAGCGCGACACCTTTTAGGGTCGTGGAACCCCAGGTAGCCAGAGAAAGAATTAACTGGCCTCCGAATGCAGGGCTTCTGCTAAGGCTAAATTCTTTGGGGTCCCAGGGACCCCTTCCTCAGATTTCTAAGGGGTCCCAGGCTAACTCTAAGGGGTCCCTTTACAATGTAGAAAAAAATCAACAAATCAATTACTTTGTTCAACTGCCTTTCAGGCACACCAAGCACTGTAATGTCTAGTCAGAAACGGCGAGATTTCTGTGCCATGATGTCTGTGCAAGCATTTGTGATGAGCTTATGCTCATTGTACTTGGGGTGCTCACTTTCTTTCCGTTTCTAAGGCAATGAATTTAACCACGATGTCAACGACATCTTTGAAATAAGTTAAAAAAGCTGCACC
>SRHC01003644.1:39597-65160 GCA_004794325.1 Pomacea maculata | reverse complement strand
TATAGTCGTCCCGTGTAAGCTGTACTATAGTCTGGGGACGAATGAACAAACATACAAATAGAAAGGCTAATTGATTACAAAACTGCAGCAAATCAGAGTAACCGCGACTTGCGGAAGTAATAATCTGACTGTGTTGTTAGATAAAGGCTTATACCCCGGATTTCTAGTGATAGAAATTTTAAGCTCATCCTGATAGTGAAGTATAATTATCAAATGCGATACTTTTCGTGTATTGACCTAAGACTTGATACATTTGTTCTTAGATATAAGCAGCGAATGATTGTGGGTGGAAAACAGTCGTCCAGCAAAACACATACCCTGACCTTCAATTTATACAATTCTCATGGCTGGCTATCTACTAATAACAGCAAAAGTCAATAATTTGGAAGCACACAGACGCTCATTTTTCGCTGGAATACTTTCATCGGTTTAAGATTTTGCATCCAGTTTATGTAATTACTAATTAGTATGTCCAGACGTCAAGAAAAATAACGATTACCTCTTTAACCACTTTGCGCATGCGTGTCACAACGCGTAGCGCGCGAGCGGCAAAAAGCGAAAAGCTTGCTGCCGCGTGCCAGACAGGCCACGCCGTGTTCACGTGAAGGAAAGTACCGGCCAATCAGATTTCAAGGTCGGGACAGGTCGCAGCCCATTGGCTGGTGACGTGAGAATAAAGCAACCGTGCAGCCAAACAAGAATCAGTTGAACCGCCGCACGCTAGCGTTACGAGGTCAGATACACGCTATCACAACTACATTGTAAACATATTTGCTCTAGTAACCCTTTCTATCTTAACGTACTGACATACTTTGCCGGTTGTCTTTGTACCGTAATTATTCTCGTAAGACACCCAGTCGTTCCCCCGAAAAGATCGTAAGACAAAGCTTTTTGCAAATTTTCCGTACACCCCAAATTATGTCAATGGAAGCCCTCAGCCTCAACAGCAGCTTCGGCAGTCTGGTAGACGAAACCTTCTTTGGGCCGATGGACGATGAGGACACCTTGCTGCGACGACTGTCGCCGTATGCTACTCTGCGACCGGGGGACCTCACTTCCTTGCTGGGGATCCAACTGCATTCTCCTGACGCCAACCGACACAAACCCATCACCGGTTTCTTCGCTGACGCCATCGCCGAAGCTAGCGAAGGCAGCACCAGCAGCGGCAGCGATGACGAAGCCGAGCAAAAGTCATCGGATGAGGAGGAGGCAGTCGTTGTGCGAGGACAGGACATCGGAGACCTGCCGGCAGAGTATGTGGTCCGAGGTTTGCGTCCCCAGGAAATGCCAGTGATCGGTAAGCATCTGATTGTCGCTTTTGTCTCTTCGCCGTATTTTGACATAAATTATGTATGCACCCGGCTTGAAACCATCTGGACTCGCAGACTGACACAGCTAAAAGAATTTTTCAAATGCAAGATTTCGATTAATAGAACATGTTAAAAAAATATAATAGGACAAATTATTTTTTTTTCTCTGATGATAAATATGTTAAAACAATTTTAGACAACGACCATCTTTTAAAAAAAATCTTTGTTTGATTATAAACATTTCATGCTCTCACCGAATGGTTTTGTTTTAAAAGGAAATTATCTGGGTTTTTTTTTAAGGAGTTTGGTGGGGGAGGGCTGTGTATGGGAGAGCTTTGTAGAACTTTAACGGTAAACAGCCCTAGAATGTTCGCGTGTTCACAAATAAAGCAGGTCGTGTTGACCCAGTAACATACACAATGGCAGTGGATATTTCCTATTCGATCCTTTCAATGAGCTTCATTGTCGTAAAAGCTGCAAACTAATCGCTTGCCGTTTACGGTAAGGTGAAGAATCGAACAGTCTAGAACAAGATTTTGATTGGCTACACATAAAGAATGGAATAGTCTAGAACACGATTTTGATTGGCTGCACATTCCTGCTGTGATCGCTGCGTCGCGCGCCGCTTCTATTTATGGCACCTAAGCGAGTCCGGGTGTTTTCCCGCCTTGTGCATTGTAGGTTCACTTGTTAAATTATTGTGAACATTGGTAACATAGGGAAGTAGGTTTAGCATACAGCCGAGGGATGAGAAAAAAAGACGGAAATTGAAAAAAAAAATTATAGGAACTTTTCCTGGCGGAGATTTGAATGTTTGAAATTATTATTTCAAAATGTTATTTGCGTGCTATCAATAAATGCGAGCGCATGGCAACGGCTGTGTGCGTGTGTTTTTTTTTTACTATATGCGCGGGAATGTATGAGCATGATGCTTGATGACATGCAATTATTGTAATGTGGTATTTTCCTTCCAGAAAGAAGGTTTGATTTATTTGTACGAACCTGATGTATTGAAAATGATTGTGTTGAGCTTTGATAACTGTAGGAATATTAACATTACTATTTATAGCATTTAACACACAATTATGCTTCTGTATTTTATAGACAGGAAGAAAACATTCTTACCTCCGCCAGAGGTTGTTAATAGTAAGTCCTACTCCTCCCCTTTCCCCACAATTTTCCATGTCCTTCATTTCTGGATTAAAAATAGTATTTACAAAATTGAAAAAATATTTTTTTTGGAGGGGGGTGCAGGGAAGACAGGTTTGTTGCTCAGTCGTTGGGTTGGTCATGGTATGTATGCTCGCATCTACATGCACGTGTATGCGCGTGATGTTTTTGCCATGTTTCTTGCTGAAGTCTTCTTTTTCAGACTCTTCTTGGGCTTCAAGTCCAAGTTAAAGCTATCTGTTCGTGTTGTTGCGGCCAGATTAGTGTGCGGACAGTAAGGGTTTCTTAGTGGCTTACACTTTTGTGTGCCACCTCACATTACTATCTCTCTGTAGAAAAAAACTCTGCTGGTTTTTTTTTAAAGTAAAGGCACAGTTTTTTTTTTGTTGGTTTTTTTTTTAAGAACAGTAGGTCTTTGTTGTCATGCCATTTAGAATAAAAATTCACTCGTGTCAGTCATTTTCAAAGCCTTAGTTTGTTTTCTGAAAAAAAATATTGAAGACGATTTTTGTGCGAAAATTTTATACAGTGTAGAAACGTATAATGCCTTATTATGTGGTCCAGATAATTAACTACATTATTAGTACAAAGATTTTTATTTTATTTATTTATTTATTTTTTTTTTTGGAGACCACAACGGCGGGGGATACCCCAGCCAAAGTTTCTTTTTTGGAATTTTTATTTCGGAATTCGTGATTTTGTTCCTCATTTGTGGAGGGTGAAATCAACTTTCGTGTTAGACCTCCATAGCCTATCACGAAATAGAAAGTGCAGAACAAGTACCTTCTAGTTTTTACTCCTAACAATTTACATATAAAGTAATAATTTTAACGGACCGCAAAATAAGGATCAAATTATTTGCAACCTTTTGTTGTTATTCAGCGAGAATTTTTATAATAAATTTTAATGCATTTCTAGGTATAAAAAAAGTAAAAGAAATGTAGCATGGCAGTTAGGAAAGCAAAGTGTTGTAGTGTGAGTTTGTATCTACGTGCTGATCGTGCAGAGGGAAGGTATTAAAGGATATATTGTCTGTTTTCAACAGGTGTGTACATTGACCCACGAATCATGCCTGGCTTCCGTTACCGGGTGCGGCGGCTGAGAAGCGACAAGTACCTCTTTGACGGGCAGGCGCTGGTCCTGCAGTCCATCGGCCTGGGCTTCGCCAAGCGCATCACCTTCGAGGGAAACTCCTACAATTTCAACGACAATTACTTCTGGTCCGACAGCGACCCCAACGGTTTTGCCTTTTCTTTGGAGGCTGTCAGACCCGGAGACCAGCTGTCCATCATTGACGGCAACGGGTCCCTCGTTGGCGAGGTCAAAGTTGAAGCTGTGCCCTTCTTGCAGGAAGAGCTCAGTAGCAAGGTGAGACCGCTGTTTACAATCCATGTTTCTTTATTATCGAAGGCATACATGAATTAAATGCTAATTAGTAGCAGAAGTTTGTGTCACGACATCCTTACTTTTCTGCCAACGTGACAATAAATTAAACTGTACATAACTCTTCGTGTAAAAGCCTAAAATAGTTTTATTTATTGTTGTGATTTATTATTTTAGTTGCTATTTTGCTTTATTTAAAATATCTACTTTTTGTGGATTGGGTTTCACAGAAAGATGCCATGTTTGTAGTAATGTCACGCTCCACACTCTCTAATGTGCAGGTTGTGAATGGTGACGTCATCAAGCTCGTTCACGTGACTTTGAAGTGCAGCGTGACGTACTACCAGCGTCATCACGGCACGGTCAACCTGATGGTGCAAGACGTGGAGACGTTGAGCGGAGTGGCGCAGGTCATCAAGCGGAAGGGCACGCGAGTGGCGGCCCTTGACTGCATCAGCGACGTGACCTGTAACTGCATCCGCGGCCCCTGCACGCTGCTGGTCGAACCGTGAAGCAGAACATTAACATCTCGAACGTGACCCTAATCCCCCGCTTCCTGTCTGTTGAGTCAGAGGATGAGGTCGTGCTGCTGCTGGGTCCTCCACAGAATGAAGCAGTCTTCTGCAAGAGAGACCACAGAAAACCGCAAAGGCTTTTTGGTTCCAGGACCAACAGACAGGATGGCAATGTACAAGGGTGCAAAAGGTACTAACCCCGGCAATCTCTGCGACCTAACGGGTCTTGTAGGTAGCAGACTAAATCAAAATAAATCAGACAGGTTTTGGGGGACAAATACACAGAAATAATGATCATATTCTGCGAGCAAATTCTTCTCAATCAGCATTTAACCATATTTCATGTCTTCATTGTAAGCATGTTTACAGTATAAGGAAGGCTGTTTTGTTCCTTGTAGCATGCTGGGATGATGATCAAGGTATGGTCGCAGAAAGAAAATGAGTCATGTGATACCATTTTGATTACACGATTAAAGACAGATAACAACTTATCAAGATATATTTTAAAGAAGATCGATGATCTTTGGTTACCTTTCATTGAAATGAAGTGGCAAGGATGTGATGCAAAGTAGCTTGGCTGTGATTCGATGCTAATTTGTTAATACCTGTATCGACAATCCTTAAAAGACCTTGGGTAATTTATTTTACTGTCAGAACATAACTGCCGTCTGCAGACATTTTGCTCAATGCTTAATCAATGCACAGTTTGTTACTGCTGTTATCGGGTTGACCGGACACTCCTGTGTCACTGGTTAGACCTGATCGTGATGTGTTCGGTTCTAGCTATCGCCAGTACAGAGTTCGTGCATTTTGTTGTAAGTTTTTTTTTTTTTACCATTTGTGACTTTTACATGGTATAAACTAACCATTATATTTTTCAAAGAACGTATTGAAAGAAAAATAAATGCGTGTCATTCATAAAACTTTTGTATTTGTATACTTTGCATGTGTGTGTGTTGGTGGGGTGCGCGCTGTGAGGTTGCTATTACATTACAATCCCTTTCACAATAAAAGTCAAGAGCGAATTTGCTGCACGAATTTCGCAGACTGAAGTGAGTAAACATATATAAAAGTATGTAATGGTTGTACTAAGAACTTTGTTTAGTCCATACCTGCAATGTGAGCGATTTGAACTTTACAAGACCTGTGGGAGGTTAACGACCTCTTAAACTTGCTGACGCCTCAGGTTGTTTAGGTCTGACTTGTAAACAGGATCAGGTCAAGGACATGTTTGTCTCCGTTGAAACAGCTTTATAGGCGCATTCCTTTGAACAAAGGAAGATTAATGACGACCAATCAGAATTTTTAGCTGTTGACGACTGGCGGCCATCTTTGGCTGATGACACGACAGCACACAGGCGACTCACGCTTTCATAACAAATCACTCGAAAAGAACAACCAAGTATCCGAAGAAACGAACGACTGAAAGAAAGCAGTCAACCGTGACAGTGACATAAAGAGAAGTGTGTCAACCACTCAACCGGTAAGAGAGTAGCGATACAAGAATGAATGCTTACAAACAACAGGCACACGTGACTGCGATGACGTGTATGAGAACACCAACACACCCCAGAGACATGTGACGACAGCAACAACGATAATTATCTTGATATTAAAAAAAAAAAAAAGGTCGAGCGAACTCTGCAGTGGACACTCTATTCGTTATTTACTTGCAAATTTAACTGACGAATAAGCGAAAATACATCAACATTGAGAAATAAAGAGATAAGCAAATGACTCATCTCATAGGTACAATTTCTTTTTCAAAGGTAAAAGTGAGATGGGGGTAATTAGTAACCGTAGCAACCAAAGCTTATTTTTTATTAATGCTCTTAGTAAACAAATTGTGAGTGTAATGAGTCATAATAAAAGTCAATAATAACACGCGTAAGGCATGCTGGGATTGTACACGTTGCAAAAGAGTTCATACATTATGGCGAAACTACAGATTCACAAACAGAGCAGGCTAATCCTTAAGTAGTTAATATTGTACAGCCAGCGAATGATGATGACTATCAAAAACGACCCTTGGAGGAAATCATCTTCTCCACCCCTACTCTAAGGGGTTCTGGGGTATTCAGAATATATGTAAATATGTATTCACACATATTTCTGACTTTATATGCAATCTCTGCCCCTCACACACATTTACTGATCTGTTTGTAGAAGTGGCACACGAGTGTAAAGCTGCACAGCCAGGCGTGAAGATAAGAAGAGTGATGGTGTGGCACACGAGTGTAAAAGTAGATAATTTCGCAAGAACGACAAGAATAAACACAAGTGTAAAGAGAGACAACCGTGCAGGAGTGACAAGATGCACATGCACATGAAAAGACAACAACCACACGCCGGCGTCACGCCTGTTGCCCACGAGTGTTACACCGACTTTCCATCGTAGTACTCAACATCAAAGACACCGACAAACGATGAGTGTGTTTAATGATGAACGAGTGTTCAGACAGACCAATGGATGCACGAAAGTCACACACGGGTGTGAAGAGACGACCCCAGGCGGTTGTGATGAAGACATACACAGGTGCGAGTATTGAGAAAAACACGTGCTTGGGTATGAGGGAAATACCAAGTTTTTTCGTGTTAGTTATAGGGGTGGGGTGGAGAACGACAGGTTTATCACCAGGTTCTCTCTGTTCGTTTCCTCACTCCCACCGCTTCTTGTTTATCAAACTAACTGAAAATTTTTGAGACCTTGTATTTCACATCATGCATGCTGAAGAATGCAAAAAAAAAAAAAAAAAAAAAAAATTGGACTTTTAGAAAACGATTCAGGAATGTCTAGGTGTGCTTCTATTATCAGCACAGTTTTATGGCTCTTTGCCAGTCCTCATTGGTTAACGCAGTGTTATTTTAATTTTTTTTTGATAAAATGAAAAAAATGCATTGCATCAACTTATGCGAGTACATTGGTTTCTCATTAGCAAAGTTAGAAAGTACGTGTTTGCATCCATTCCCTAATGGATTTTTGATTCATCAGACTGTTTTTGTTATCGCGGGGTTTCTCTTGCTGAGAACAGACACAGTGACTAATTGCCAACTGTCCTGCATCCAAAACGTTTTACACCATTTTTATGAATCTTTATCAAGCCATAAAAAATTTATTAGATAATTTTTTATCTCTCAAACCGTCCCATCAACGCTAAAAACAAATTTTATTGGGGCTAGAGAAAGACAGCTGCAGTCAGTGAAAATCAATCTTGGATGTGAAGGGAAAACAACCGCCTGAACCCCATAACAGGCCAACGAACGTCTTCAAGAATTCCAGCCTCGCCTTTTGATTGCAGCCCCCGCGAGGAAGCAGCCAGCACGTGGAAACCACAAGAAGACGGGAAGAAAATTTACCTGAGGAGCGGCATTGGATGGAGGGTGGGAGCGGGGTGGCGGTCGGCCGCACTTCAGCAGACTGATAGCTCTGCAAGGCCATTCCATAGTCTGCGCATGCTCAGTTGCTGGGGGAAACGGCTATTACGTCATCGACTTAACGGCTTTTGGTTGTTGGTGTTTTTTTTTTTTTGGCTGGCCAGACAGGGTCGTGAGGAACATCCGCGGCGTAGGCGCGAGCGCATAAAGAGCTGAAACGCATGAAAGGTGGAGCAGGAATGCAGTTTGGTGAGATGTTGGCTACAGTTTAAAGGAGTCTTCATCGGGGTGCAGCTTTCGCCTTTTAAAAGGCCCTGAACCTGCGAAGGTGGCTTGTATAATTATCTCTCTTAAGGTTGGGAAAACTTGGTCGTGAGAACCACTTTGAATATAGTTCGACAGTTTTAAAAGAAGAAAAAAAAATCTTTTTCTTCTCTGCCTTGTCGATCCTTATAGCAAAGCAAAGCCCAAAACCACGGACCGAACCACCTTTAGACCTACCCACCCGCCCATTTATTCAGTGACATTTTCTCAGGTCTACTCCACTTGCTGTGTATGTCGTTTTTGCAAATTTGCTAAAATGCAGTCACTGAGAGTTGACCTTTGCTGCTTACTTGAGTAAATGAACAAAGTTGAACACTGTTTGCTGTGGTATGGACCACAAGCTATAAAAGTCGTTTATCTGTATTCTGTACCTGTTGTACTTAGTGAACTTACAACCGCGCTCCTCAGTAGAAGGTCGTTGTGACTTGAATAGCATCTGAGTAAACATCACTGGCTTCTGAGTCACTCGATACAATAAAGGGAATAAGGTCGTACTATGTCACTCATCTTAGAGTATTGATCACTAATAGCAGATAAGCACATACCCGCCACCCACACCACAGAGAGAGAGAGAGAACACACGAAGACATATTAAGGTAAACAAACAATAAAAAGAAACAAAGAAAGAGAAATGTAAGGGTGTTCTAATGGATCCTTGCTATTACGGATGGTGCATTCATCTAATCATTATAAAATGTTAAACCTGCAGAATTTCATCAACACATGCTGTATTGGAATGTTCTTTTCTGGAAAAGTCTGTCATATATGTTTGGGGAAAGATCTTGAAAAGATTACAAAAATGTTTTGGGGTTAGGCACTTGGAATAGACGGAAGGACAAAACCGTGTATATATACATACATTTCCAATACTTACACACCTGCATGCACGCATACCCATTTGAATATTGTAGAGTTAAGAATTAAATTTGAATTTTAACCATGTCTCTACACTGTAGTCTTTCGTCAACACGATGGCACTTGGCAGAGGAGTTAGCAGTCATAGTGATAGTACTAATGTTATACGTGCAGATATAAAGTACAAGTCAGAAGGAGAACAGATGGCTTGAACTTTGAGGTGAATACTCTCTCTTTGTATATGTGTGTGTGTCTTCAGAAGGCGGTTAGGCCAGCTACAACGTTGCCTCCATTTTCTTGAGAAATCCGTTTATGGGTAACCTGATAAACCGAGATCTGCCTCCCACTTGCTGGCGACAACATTTTGTCTCCTGATGTTGAACAGCGCACATTGAGTCACCCATGGCATCAACAGAAGTTAGTCATTGTGAGGGGTATTTTGTAGTAGTTTTTGAGCCCAGCTTTTAATATACATGTGTATATTTTTCAAGTACAATTCTTCTTATTTTGTGTGCATATCCATGCATGTGTTTGTGTGTACTTCTTGAGTTGTTACTGAAATGTAATGTTACTGAATAGTAATGCTTTATTACTATTACAAACCGAAGGGAATCTGAAGGGAAAGGGCATCTGCGTAGTCCCTAGGTAGAATCCAGTACATACACATGTTCGGGTCATGTCTGACAGACGCAGACTGATTCCACTCTGGAGTTGTTATGAAACTAAATACACCTCGCTCTGGAGTACCCTAGGTTAGAACTGGGTGAACTGGAGTGCTGTTTGTTTGTTATTGACATTCCGATCGAGTACACGTTTTCTCTCCTGTTTGTTTTTCATACCACAGGGATGACCTTTGGCTGCACACGTCAGCTTACCATGACCAGAACTAGTACCGTTGATATGTATTTAGAGTATACTGGCTTCTTTAATAGACAAATCGTTGTATTCATGCAGACATCTTTAAGAATGAGCACAAGAGGACACGCACACACAAAGACAAGCACATATACATATCAACACGATTTCGCAAATTATATACAGCTTATAGTACAAACTATTCAGTAAGCAGTATAGCAGGGCCTTCATTAATCATTAATTGCTTCTGGATGGAACATGACTTTGGTTGTATTCTTTGCAAAAAAAGAACATTATTAATTTTATTAATACAGCAACTATTTTTTCAGTCTGTTCTGCAGTGTGTTTCTATGCACACACACACAGAGTAGAGGCAGGGCAACCAGTGCTAGTATAATTATTTGCAAACCGCATTTGT
This sequence comes from Pomacea maculata, assembly GCA_004794325.1. Taxonomy (NCBI): domain Eukaryota; kingdom Metazoa; phylum Mollusca; class Gastropoda; order Architaenioglossa; family Ampullariidae; genus Pomacea; species Pomacea maculata. The sequence goes on along the minus strand of SRHC01003644.1, from coordinate 54,955 downwards.
GATGGAAGCTTAAGGACGTGGTCACAAAGTAATTCTTACTGATCGATGCTTCAGCTGGGATGCGAACACAGTAAGCTTATGAGGCAGAAAAATCGGTATCTCTCCTCGCTGTTACCGTTCGGCGAGGATACTTCAGGCATGACCTATTGACCTATTGCATCTAAAGCCGCCGCACAGTTTGTGAAGAGTCAGGTCGATCAGAAAAGTTTTTTTCTCAAAGAATATGTCTGCTAATAAACCCATTCGAAGCACAGACGTGGTAGCCATCGAAAAGACATACGTCTGCTTAGAACCTTCGATTTGCAGATTCAGCAGCGGTTGCGAGCTTAGTACAAGTAAACACAGATATAAATATATCTTATTCAACATACAGGCATGCTTTCGAGGATTATATGTGTATTTTGAGCATGCTCGTGTGATCAAAAGTGAATACTTCTTGCCTCAGGACAACAGAACATATGAAAATATAATAATTTATTTTTAAAAAACCCAGAAACCCGAGAAGGGGAAATGCACTCAAGAATCATGCGGTACTATATATAGCGATAAACTATTTCGATCTAATAGAACTGGACTGCTGGCAGACGATTTTTCCAGTTAACTACTAAAACGAGGAAAGTGTGTACAAAGCTTCCGGTTTAGTCACATTCTTTGTTTAGGCTCGCCGAGACTAACAGCTGAGAACTTCGCAAGAGGCTAAGCGTTGGTCTCGGCAGACAGACAGCAGTCCACCTAAACACGTCTGTGGAGCTAACATAGTATGATCTGATACTGTAGGTTACAGGGTTAAAGCCTCGTTACAACTTTTTCTGTGCAGCATGTTCATTCACAGTCTATATCAGATATGACCTCTTAGTCACAGTCGATGACTCACACAGAGCTGCTCACACATTCATTTCACGTGCACAACGCCACCTGTCGCACACACCTAAGTAGATAATGGTGGGGATAGGTGGTAGCTGTACACTGTCCGTGTAATGAACAAGTCCCAGTCATGCCAAAGTATGAATTCCTTCTCCTGTTGATATACAAAGTAAAACACAAACTCCATGTTTTAAACAAGGCCACGGACAGAAAGGACATCTCGGTCTCAGTGATCAAATAGCGACCAGTCAGGATGGTCAAAGGTTTCGTTTGTCGGAGTCTTGAGTGAATTCTAAAGTTTTCAACATTCTATACCGCAGTATAAAAGCAAAACAAATGGTCATTATTAGTAACCTTGCAGCAGTTTCGACTGGGGTCATCTCAGGGCCAGTGAAGATGGCAGCTGAAATACAACTCGTTTTACATCAACCTCAGTGTCGCTAAACTCCAGCCACTTCAATAATATAAAAATATACAAAAATAATGGCATGGAAAAAATAGTAAACACATGCACTCGCACTCACGCACATACGCACACACGATTTGTTTGATCAAAGTATCGATGGTTTACATATGCACTCGACCGTGAAGCTGTGCTTTTCAGAAGCGTTCATCCAATTAATACCCGATGTAAATATTGAAAGAGAAAATACACCACAGTCGAGCATGAGAGAGTCACGGAGCTGTTTACCCAGTCTGTTGACAAACAAATCACCACTCTGCGAATTCATTTTCTGCATTTCGCATCAATAAATCGACATAGAAAGCCACGCTAGAGAATATCTTTTATTTGTTTTAATAAATAACTGTATCTGTGATAGAGCAAAGAAGACAAGGGAGGAAAGAAAACTTGTTAGCAATCAATGGAAGTATTTGAGAATACTTTATAAAGTACGTTGGCTCACTCTTTTCTAACCGGTATTTTTAAACCATTTCATAGTCTGGGAGCATTTATTTTTCTGTTTTGTTTTATTGGGTCTGGTGCTGACGGCAATGACGTGAACCCAAGACACCACAGATAATGGGATTTAAACCAAAAGTATTTCTGTACTTTGCCTGAATTTTCATAGAAAATACAGAAAGCTGTCCGGAATTGTAAGCTGTAAATATTGCATCAGCTTTGTTATGAACCAGGCTGGTTCAAGGCCAGAACAACAGGTCAACGGTCGCCCTGGGGCGAGACCAGACTGTGATCGAGTTGGACAATAAGGATTAGAAGAATGTTTATCTCCCTAGCAATCAAGTGGGTGTAAGCCTGGGATTTGCTTCAGGGGTACGTCCGTTAATTGAAAGACCTGTATACTTAGCCCTTATCAGGGTTTGTGGTCGTTGCCACCGACTGGACACCAGTGCTGATCAGTGGGGGAGCTCGACAGGTGTCGTGACAGTCGGAGGTTGACGCAGCCGACCGTGACAAAGAGGAATGGTAGTTACGTCATAGGTACCCCGAGTTTAGCGCAGGGGGGTGTAGTCAAAGGTCGAAAGTTCAGAGGGTCAGGTGGTCTAATAGTGCTACCAATACCAGAGAAAGGAATAGTTCAGATTGCGAGACTGAACTGTAGGAACGGACCGCATGTCCAGACGTATGTATAAACATTGACATAAGGACCTCGTTATCTTCCAAATTTACTATTCTGTAACTCTTGATTTTCCGACCTCAGGCATGTTGGAATTTATATCTGATTTTATATCAAACTAATTTTGCTTTTCTTGTTTTAATACTAACGTTATACGTTCAACTGTCTTGTCGGTTGTGTTTGCACACTTGAGTGAAAGTGGTTACGAGTGCGTACACGTGTGGACGCATGAATAAGCGGGCGAGTGGGTGTGAGAGGGCGAAAGTCAGGTGAAGTGAGCTAGCAGAAGTATCCCCTTTCTCCTCGGAGGAGTTAGGTAACCCTTCTCCCCGCCTCATTCCTCACAAGGAATGTAGAGAGAGAGAGAGGAAGTCAGGAAGAACAAAGAAAGGCAGACACGCCCTACTTTGCTTTATGTTCCTTAATCCGGGACCTGGATGAGAGAGAGACAAGCAGTTAGTTGTCCTCACTATACCGACGACACCCAGACGCTTGCTATGTGACGTCGAGTGACATTTACTTATGAACATAGATCGTTGACCTGGTAACTCCACCTGCCCCTCTCACCTGTATGCAAACGCCCCCTCCCCCCACCACCACTCGTGTGTGTGACATAAAATGTTAGCTGTGGTCGACTGGTCGTACACAGTCGTAATATGCCCCTCGTGAGAGAGCTTATTACATACAGACGTTGTGTTCGCGCCTGCAAAACCCTAACTTTACCAACGGAACTCAGGCTTTTAAACCCAAGAACATGCAGTTCGGGTTACCATATAGTTAATACCTTATTTAAAAAAAACACACACACACAAACGAATGTTTTTGCTTTCACACTCGTGAACATATATCAGACAAAGAACACCTTGGCGGAGGGCCAGGTGCTCCGGGCAGGCGGCTCAAAACACAGAAGTGCGCAGGCGTGAACGCATTCATTCCAGTAAAGACGAACTCGAAATGGAGTTCTTGCCAGAAAGGGATTGCTTGATGCTGGAATGCTTTTTTTTTTCACCACTCAGCTTAGAAATGTGTTAGCAGGAAGGAAGAGGGAAAGAAAAAACCAGGAAAAACATGTTTTCTGTCCCAAAACAAATCGCCGTTGTTGTCTGAAGATGTTAGCATTTGTGTATGTGTGTGCAAGAGGAACTTGAAAGTCATAATGAGTCATAAGTGAAACATTGTACCACCAGAAAAACTATTCATGGCAAAACAAAACAAACAAACAAATAAAAGAACCTAAGCAACTTACTCTTCTCCCTCAGCGTTTAAACAACGGCAGCAACAACAACAACAGCAACAACAATGTATGCGAGTGATTTTTTTCCATGACCGTTGCAATAAAAAATGTGCAAGCCTGGAGTTTTGACAAAGCAAGAGTAAGGATTTCACAATTTTGTGCCCATAGATGTTGGCGGCAAGCCATTGAAAAAAAAAAACAAAAACAAAAAACAAAAAAAAACAAAACAAAAACAAAAACAAAACAAAACCGGCAGTTCCCACAAACAAGAGGATCTTATGTGTTCAAGATGATCGTTTCATTTTTAATAGTCTCACCCAAGAGTTAGTAGAGTTGCCAAAGAAACTAACACAAGATACTCTAAAGTATTTTGACGGACTATAGGATCTCATAGGCCTGAGTACTGACACTGTACTCTTGTGTGGTTAGAAAACTCATTAACTGTGTGTTAATTCTTCTAAACAAAGGTGACTTATTTACAAACCACCAGTAAGCAACTCCAAACTAGTTCACAGTTATCAAGTTCAGCACGTAGTTAGCGTTTAGCTCATGGAAACGATCTGTTACAATAGTTTATCAGTTTGTTAGACATTCAGGTATGGCTCTCTCTCTATACCTGACACAGGCATACAAACCCTAATCCTTGCTTACAATTCCAAAATGTTGTTGGTATTAAAGTAAACACTGCCCACACCCACTGATCTCATGCAGAATAATGCTGTGAACTATTTTCTGACCACGATCTTTTTGGCGAGTGCTGGCATCAGTCCATTGTCATCTGCAAAATTTTAGTGACACCCACCGGGTCAGACGAGGCAGGAATGTCGATCATCTCCTTTCGGACTTTTTTTTCGGGACATGTTCCAGTTTTGAACTATTACATAAACAGTTGTGTCCGTTGTTAATATTGACATCAGACGCCCGCACTGACTAATACAGTTTAGATCATATGGAAGAGGTTATTTTGGTTTTATTTTAGTGGCTATTTTCCCAAATTCACAAGTGTCAACACCCACGGCATTCCTCTCCGTTTCGTGTTGCTGTCTCGAAATCATGCAGTGGGTCGACTACAACGGACAGTACGACCTGCCACCAGCTACATGCCTGTCTGTCAACACATCAACGTGTTCGAAGGATATACAAACTCCACTCGTTTCCACTTAGGAGTGATGATAGCTCATGAAACAGCGCTTAAATTTCCAATTCACTAACTTAAACTTCAATATGGCCTCATCTTTGCCACATAGGAAGGATGGTTGCATTTGTTCTCGACCTATCAATGAAGTCATTTATCACCTCCCTCTAACCGCATCCCCCATTCCCTCTTGAATACATAAACTGTACAGTATAGACCATCTCGTGCTGTTCAGTACCGTCTGATAGCAAAATATTGAAATTGCACATTTGTTGGTGAGATGAATTGTACGGTAATGTGTAAGCCATGTACATATGCTAAGAGTTTGACTTCTTGCCGTCAACCAGAAGAAAAGAAGACGGCAAGCACCCTGGCTTTGACCCCGGCGAAAATAACCTTTATGGTTCTCATCTGTCGAGTCTAAAAATCCTCTCTTTTGTGTGAGCTGACGGTTAGAGGATCGTGTTGCTGAGTTTGAACTCTTCGGTTGGGAAGAACTGTTTACACCAAAGTTTGAGAGAGGTGGATGATAAACGCCAAGCAAGAGACAGACTGACTTCTCTTTCTGCACACCTGCGGCTTTTGGAAAAGGCTGGGTGCATGTCTGGGTGAGCGGATGTGAGAATCCCTATATTACCTGAGCCGACACTCTCGCAGGTAAATAAATTACGGCTGTGCCTTGTAGAGAGAAGTGGGTGAGGGGAGAAAAACACTGATGACTGGATCTCTTTTGGTTTTCTCTCGGTGTGTGTTTATGCGTTTGTCTATCTGTATTACGCAGTGCATAGTTGACAGTGTTTCATAGTGTGCATGCGTGTATTTGTGTTCGGAGACTGTAAGGAGACCTGCAATGTGGAGACAGGAATGATGTCTCAACCACTGAAACTTCTTGGTTGTGAGAGACAGATGGAGCCAGTGTGATGATTACACGTAGTCACGGCGTGAAAGGTATCTACAAAGATCAATTCAGACTTTGAAAACATATCCTGAAGTGAAAGACTCCCTCAGTTTCACAAACAAAAGGCCGATTGACTGGCCTGGACTCCTGCTGATAAAAATGTCTTTTACTGCGTATAGACGAAGACAGGACTTTGATGTTGCCAGACAACCCTCGTGCATACTGCGAATACAAACTCACGTGTGTTCCACATTTTAAATGCGGTCTGCATATGTTTGTGTTCTTTGTGCCTGAAAACAAAAAGTACACGCAAAAAATAAACACATGCAATCAACTACATGCTCTGTGAACACAAGACACCACTAGAAGGTTTGGAAATATTTTAATTAATTTTTTATGAAGAGGTGACGATCAAATGCCAGCTAAAGGGAAATGTCAAGATTGGTTTGACCATCTAATCAAACACAAAGTGAAAACAATTCTTCGATTCGGCCAAAATAACAGTTGCGCCGTATTGAGAATAGGGAAATGATGTAACAAGCAGGAAAGAGAAGTTATGAATAAAAAATGAAAGCGTCCAATCAGGATGAGTTTTATTTTCAGTTTTTGTTCGGGATGGAGGATCGATCTCCTTTCCATCCAGTACATTACCTCAAGTCTCAATCCAACTGCTTCTCTTCGACATGGAGTGGTTAGTGGCACTGTGATGAAACACCGGTGACGACGACAATGAAAATGGGGAGTTGTGGGTTCGATTCTCGATTCTCTGTTCTAATATACCTCTTTATAGATCTCATACTTGTTTATAGGACTGATCATCGGGGGGTTTCTTCGGGTACTCCATTTGCTCAACCCCAACCCACGCACACACCCCTCACACTCACACACTTTTTATCTATAGAGATTGTGTCAGTGTTCGTGTGTAAAGGTGCATTTTATGCATACCTTATGTGAGCTCGTATGCTTGTATGCTGGTAAAGAACTCTGAACACAACTTTCTATTATTATCATTACTTCACCATGTCTGACCGTCCTTCACGAATCAGTTTTGTGCTCGTATTACATTTTCTCATAATCTCGAGGTTATAAATAACCACATTTTAAAATTACACCTACTTTCACGCTAAGCCGGTTAGTGAAGTGACGAAATAACAGATGAACCTACTTTTTGCCAGTGGCAGGGAATCTGAGCTGTGCTCAGGTATCAAAGCTGGATTGCTTTCATCCCTGCACGCTGTGAGCACGTGCCCTCCGAGCCACGAAAGTGGTGCATGGAATTGATTGACTTGGTAATAGCGTCACCCAGACACATTAAATAAAGCCAGAAGCAGAGAAGTGGTGAGGAGGGTGGGGGAGAGAGAGAAAGTACAGTAGGCTGGTTCATTGAGTAGGTGTGAGGATCGAAACCGAGGACTGTCAGCAGTACTGTCAACGCTGCAGCGAAAGTTCCAACTGCTCTCCGACAATATGGCAGCCTTGCGCTCAGGGATGTTGGTCCGAAAAATGATGGCGCAGATTTGAGAGCAAATAAATAAATAAAAATAATAATATAATGTAAATTGCGATGCGTGGGTCTGCGTCGATCGTCTACGCTGAAAGGCAGAACAATCACTGCGGAAATGAATGTCAGGATCTGTTGTTGTTGTTGTTGTTGTTGTTGTTGTTGTTGTTGTTGTTATTATTAAATAAAAGCAGTATTCACATTCTTAGTGCTTAGTGTTGGCAGGGCAGGAGACTTACACCAAAGACAATAATACATTATATAAAGTCTATGCTTACACTGGACAGTTTCAGTGCAAACAACATCGCTGGCGGGGGAAAAAAAAAAGCTTTTTCCACTCGAGGACAAGTGTCGATAAAATAAATAAGCTAGAGTGACCTGAGTTCAACTGAAATAGATTTTACCAAACGATCGAAAGCGAGAAAAGCAAGGGTACACGTTGTGATCGCTCCGTTTCTGCCTGTACGCCTGTCCATGTACACATTCCTTTCTCCGTCAACTCTCCGTCATTTTAAAGACCAACCTGAACGGTTTGCGTATTTTTGTTTTTGTTTTTTGTTTTTAGATTCGCTCGCAAAATTCGCGATTCGCACCTATTAATTAACGGATGGGTTTTGGAGGCTGAAATTTACAGGTTAAGTCTATGTGGCCTTTATCTACTTTAACGCAAACCGTTCAGGTTGGTCTTTAAGTCTGGTGTGGACAGCTTCATGCAATCTGCATAAAGAAAATTCATGTTTTGAATAGCATCGTCTGTTTCTAGATTTCTATTTTGTGCACGCACGAATGCACACACACAACATATACATTCACACTTCATTACCCGCTCACCGGCCCCGGGGTTTTCGGGTACCAGACGCGAGGATCGCACGTGAAGCTCGACTGCAAGGACGTCAGAAACCTTTGACCTCTGTGGCAGAAGCTCTGACGTCAAACGTCTGATCCGCACACCACGTGTCTCGTGCTTATCGCAGCAGCAGCCAATGGACGATCTCTTTTCTCCCCAACGGGGATTCATGCTCACTGCACACGCACACAGGCTGCACGTGATTTTCTTTTTTTAACCCCGGCATTGAACTCGAGAGGTCAAAGTTCCTTGGGCGGATCAAGTGCACACCACCTCCTGAGATCAGTTCATTGCCGTGAGTGTTGCTGCTGTCGAAAAAACATTGTCAGCACCTTGCACGCGTTATTTTTAAATTCCTTACCTGCGTGGACTAGGTCAAGGGAAGGTTTAACGACAGGTAACGGGAAAAAAAAAACAACAAAAAAACGAAGAAAAATGTGTGCGTGACAGCTTGACAGGGAACAAGCGCGAAACACTTACCTTTGTGAATACAGGTGATAGTGTGTCTCAATGGCTCTTTCATGGCGGCATGGTTAACTCTTACATCATCGCTAGGTGACAGCAGTGACAGGTTGGTGAGGTCAGGATGCATTGGGAACGTATGCTGATCGTGATTAGATGAAGCACTGGACCGTTGGAAGGAAAAGGTTTGAAGGGGTCATAATACCCTAACCTCTCACTGACTTCATGATGTGCATCCAAACTAGTGTTGTTAATCAGCAAATATGATGTCAGAAATTTCTTTAAATTTACTGTCCAGAAGATCGTTCGATGTTCAAAAAAAAAAAAAATTCACATTTATATACCGCATTTCTCCGACATCACCTGGACTCAAAGCGCTTTACATACAGGCGCGTGAGCACACCTTTTAGAGTAGGTCTCATTGGCACCTACAGGAACAATGTACAGCAAAATATAAATAAAGTTGATTTAGGTTGATGAGTTCTATTAGCTTTAATTTATTCATTGTTAGATAGAAGCCTTAACCCGCTGCTCTTACTGTTGGTGCCAGACCGCGTACAATTTTTAACATTTATTCATGATTTTGATTTGGGACAATCGCTTAAAGCTTCTTTATTGAAATAATAGGAGCACTTTGAAACTTAAAGATTATTAAATGTTAAAAATAAAATTTCGTTTTTTAAAATAATTTCATGAAATTAATTACTGAAAGTAATCATTAGGCTTAAAAACTTGTCTTCTGCTTTTTTTTTCATGCTGGTCAGATCTCTGTTGTCGACTTTCTCTGTTTCTACTTTATGTACTTCACTTTTTATTAGTCGGAGTTACTCTTTATGCTAACCCACTTAAAAAGATTCAGCTAAGTAATGATGAGGGTTCTTTCTGAGCGAATCCATGCCACTTCAAAAAAGAAAACATGTTTTTCACAGAAAACGGTTTTACTGTTGTTGAAGTACATTCTGATAGCAATTAATACTGTGACCCCATCAACGTCTGACGCAACTCGACCTTCGTATCGGCTGTCAACAGTTGTTGTACACAAAAGTTCAGGTGAAACACGAAGCATAACAGGTTCAACGAAAATAGACTAGACATTTCTTTTGTCATGTGAGGTTTATTGCTTGTTTGTGTAGATACATTATCATGCTGGTCATTGCCTCCGAGGGATTTTTAGGGGCGCGTGCGTGTGTATACGCTCTCACGTATGGATAGTCAGCGAATGAGTTGTTATGAAGCATTTGCGTACCTGGAGGATTTTTTTCTTTGTCTCTCACACGTGCGCGCATTCTTTTGAAATTATTTAGATTTTTTAATGATAGTATCAGCCCACGCGACTAATTAAAACTACTCGAAAGTATCACGTGGTGCGGAGATATAAAACGTCTCTGGAAATACTTTCTCTAATATTATCAATATAATCTAATCTGGTTGAAGAGGTGGAAGCTTCAATGATCAATCTGTCATCAGACCATCATGACACTGGCGATGTTAAGTGATGAGTCACTGACCATGTGTCCGCGGTACAGAAAGGTAGACTGTGATCAGAAGAGATAGCACGATGACTTATGTCGATGATGTAAGTAGCTGTTTATCGACCTCGCCACCGAGATCAGGAAAGACCCAGGCTTCGTAGTGACCTTGCGTATTTGTCTAGGGACAAGTTGGTTATCAGCATCATCGCTCTCGTCCTCGGGATGAGCGCGCCTCCCCCTCAGGTGCTGCGCAGACGTCGACTGTGACTCACTAAAAAGGGTTTCGCCAGATGATGGCCACAGCACAAGAATATTATAAGACTCCTGCTGTTGTTTTCATCTGCTAATCTCTCACATCACAAGAATTAACCGTGTTAATCGAAATACTGTACATAACGGCAACACCGTTACGAATCGTGATGCGCATGTTTAGCGTAAGACTCGTTCACTCAAACTGTTTTGCTAACCTTTGGTCTGAAACACATTTTCGTCCATTCGCAGCTGTAATAACTGTCATAATAACACTTGTACCAAAACATGGGAGTCTGAGGTCGGGATAGGGAATCGAAAGTAGGTTTAATGAAGCCAAGGGCGATAGCAAAAAGCAAACCACTCCAGCTGTATATTTGAATAGGATAATCGGATTTGCAACATTTTCATTAGCACTTTCCGAAAAACAAACAACAGCAATTAAAATAAAGATTGGAAAGATATTCGTAGCATGTAGCTGTCGGTGCTACCACTTAATTATAATAATAATTATTTTTTAAATTATGCTAAGCGGTGACAGTTCTGTTCACCGACACAGACGCATACATAACGCTATGTCCCTTTGAACACATGCACACCCGCAAGTACCAACACAGATGTATTGACTAACCGTCACTCATTAAGACAAGCCCTGCTTATTACAATATCGTGATAATGCATCGCACCCCGCGTCTCCAAACAATTCTTTAAGAAATGCAAACCTAGAATGAATGACTTTCTGGTACTTGCAAAGAACAAAATTCACAAATGTAAAAAGATCTACTGAAAAATAACTATGAGAAACGTTACAGCAGCCAGAGGCTGATAGCCTGTGCATTAATTCTAAGGGTGTCCAAAGAGACGAACAGAATCAAGTACCATTGCAGTAAATTCAACAAATGTGCGTCAACAAGAACTAGGACTGAGTAAGAATAGTCTGCATTATCTGAATTACTCTTCCTATATAAAATAATAATGCAGATCTTTAAAAAAAAATAATGACATGTCACATGTGGGTATTTCCGAGTTAAAAAAAAAAAATTCTCCAAAGTTAAATACACAATAAACGGGAGACTACTCAGTTAATGTGAAACGCTTGACGTCGTACTGAAGTGTTCTCCCCTTTTTCTTAGCCAACGGGTCTTCAGTTCCCTCGATAAAATACATTTTTCGGAAAATAACAATCAAATTTTTGCAACATAATAGTGTAATATTTGTGAGAACGTATTTGGAATAAAAGTACAAGAAACTATCGTCTATTATCTTTATTCTCCCATAGAGTGAACTCTCCGATTACTGTTTTATTTTCGTTATCTTTATGACTATACTTTTCAATCCAGGGAATGACATAACAGTACTTTCATTAGGAATTTTGACCAACAACAAAGTATTATGTGTTTATGTTTTTCGTGTGTTTTGACGATCACAAAAAAGCCCTGGTTTTTTTGGGACGTATGGTTTAGGGAGCCTACCAACAGGAAAAAACTCAACTCTCAGCTCTGACTGGCCTTTTGAAAGTGAGCAAGGATTTCATGTGAGGCAGTCATTTGAGCATTTAAGCCAGGAGTATTCAGTTCACATTCACGTCCATCTAACATACGCATTTTCACAATATCATATCCATGTTGTTTGCTTTTCCTTCTTTTTTTTTTTTTAATTAGCTTGCAACTGCTACAATTGTCAGAACTGTTTTGTCTTGTTAGCACATTTAGAAGGACTTACTCCCTTTATACATTAGATCGTGCATTTTCAAGAAATTGTTCATAGGTTCTGCATAGAAATCACTGTCCAAAATGCGTATCATACATGGAAGAATACAATGAATACAAAGTGGTTTTATAACTCAACTTACATAACTTTAGCGTAAAAAGCCTTTTTAAATAATATTACATCACCCATGTAACAACAGAAATTGTGTCATCATTATTCTAAATTTTTCATATTTTAAATAAACATATTTTATTCATATGGTGTAGGTCATTGTCATTATTATTCAGATATTTTGACAATTGGAAAGTCTCAAAACTAACATTTTTAGTTAAAATTTTCTTGGAAACTCAAAAGTCACAAGGCAACACCACAGTTTCATTGCCCTTCTAGCCATGAGATAAGCAAAACATCAGCATATCCATTTTGTTAGTGACCTATTCTTTGAGCTTGAACGTATTGCACATGATGATGCAAAAATAGAGTTTTACACTGGATTTCCTACACTAAAATTCATAGAACCACATGCTCTGGTAATGTATCAAACATGTGGAAAATCATTTGAGAAACTTCACATGAAGCACACAAATGGAAGTATTCAGCTTATTGACAAACTACTGTTTCCTGTACAACTAAGACAGGTTCCACTGCTAGCAGATTTCTTTGCCATTATTCCGTCAAGCTCTTGATATGTCTTAATAAACCATAATTAAGACTGCAAGTGCTCCTAGTTACACCACTGTTTCAGTCATAGAATGGATCACATACCGGAAAACATTCCACTTTATACTTATTGTCAAAGTAGTGTGTGACACCGCACGTCAGTCGCCCTCCGACTGGTCTCCTAAGCGGAGTAAAGGCTGGAGCCACTACCAGAAATCCTGCAAGTCCACTTTTGCCACACACGATACCTGGAACAACTTATTGTGTGAAAGCAGGATTGATTGTCCTGACACAAACAGCGATTGTTTGTCAGAACGATGCTTGTGCCATTCAGGCTTCAAGTTCAATGAAACCGAGGAGTGTGTTGTTACAAGTAAGTGAGAAGCAGTAGAAGGATGAGTAGTACTCAGCTTGTCCCCATACGTTGTCTACCGTCAGTTTGTCTGTTTCTTACAGTAATGATACTCTAGTAAGTTGTTTACAGTAATTATTTTCATCAAACAACTTTCATCTCAATGTTTACATTATATTTGGGATTTAACAAGTTTAGCATTCAGTGTTTATTCATGTCCACGAGCTAACGGTTTTCATCCTTTCTAATAATTGTAAGATGGCAGTTAACCTCAGATACATTGGGTTAATCCCTTTATGGGTTAAAGCACTAGACCACCACAGAGGGGAATGTGTCGATGAAGAACATCAAAGCCGTCACTACCCCATATCTTTGTTGTCTACTCTACGTGCAAGTCGTTACTGTCACTTTATTACTTTATAACAAAACTGATTGTAAAGGTTAGAGGAGTAAGTGGCTATGAAGATGAGGAGGCAGAAGTGACATTAAGGAGGAGGAACAAGAATATGTACACCTGGCAGTCAGATACTGGTAGACATAGAATAGAATTATGTGATGGCTAGTGTTACCAGCGGTCAGCAAGTGTGACTGTCTTTTAGGCGAGCTGAAGAAGTGGCACAATGGAAGATGCTCGACAGACGGCGACTGCAATAGGCACCATGCCACGTGCTACAAACGTGTGTGTAAGTGTGTCCCCGGGTACTTCTACACCACACATGACACGTGTACTGGCAGTGAGTAGACAATGGTTCTGTGTGGTGTGATTGACAGCAACAAACTCCACTTTGTTGTCGGCTTGTTACAGTCAGGGACGGAAGAGCTTTTCTATGATTTTCGCCTTCTTAAAGGAATAAATTGTAAAACAACATAGCCGCATGTAGATAGACTGAATAAAAGGAAGAAATGATGAAAGACAACACGTGGGCCGAAAACAAATTAGAAATGTATTCACTTGATTATGGATGTTGTTGGAAATGAGTCAAAATGTAGAACAATTAAGTTCAACTTTAACATGTAAATAGTTGCTTACCACAGTTGTTTACATTAGCTTGCAGCACAGGTGAGTTGTAGGACACCTTTACAGACTATCCTGACAGCGCTCTACACGCAAACAACCTTACTAGCTGGGATGGACTCACTGTGGAAGCCTGCAAGGGCAGGTGCCAGACTGACAAGCGTTGCCTCACCTTTGATTTCAAAGGTCTGTATGGGAAAAGCTTGAAACATTGGTATACTAACATGATGGTAGAGATGGCAGGTGACTGTGTCCTCTACAACTGCTAAAGTCTGCTTCACGTGTCCTGCCCCGTGTTCTATTAATAGCAGGCTTTGTCCAGAAAACAACGGACACCCGGTAAACAATGGCAACACTGTTGAAATATGTTGTCTCTGTATATTTCTACCATCTGTAGACGCCTACATAAAGACTACGAAACACATTTTGACAGCAAACTTCACGCGCCATAATCTACAAACATGTTTGAATGCAAAAGGTACTGAATACATTTAGTTAGGATACAACAAAGTGTGTGAAATTGCATGAAGTATACAATTGCTAATGTGCGAATTAACTTTTGATAGTTGCTTGCTTTCTGTAGGAAGAAAGTGTAAAGGTAAAATCACACTGAACCCACGACTATCTAGTTACTACTGCAGTGCAGTGTGAATGTACTACACCACATATACAGAGATAAACTCCTGTGTTTACTACAGACTTCCACTTTCATTACGACTGAATACAAGTCACAAATGGAAGAATAGCTCAATCGTCCACCAAATATCTTGCCAGTATTCTCCTGATGTCACTAACCTTATTCTCTGGAGTCGTTACAGTTAAATCTACAGTTATCGCCCTTTACTGCCAACACAGAGAGTCCTTGCATTGTTCTTCGTTCTACATCTTTGTTACTATTTTGTGATTTTATCCAGTCCTCTTTAGATGAGATACTACGCTTTATTAATTCCCGCTTATTATTAAAGTCGGACCTTGATAAGTCGAACTCAAAGGGACCCGAAACAAAATTTGACTCACAGAAATTTCGAGTTAGGGAAAATGTATTTGGTCGGGAGCTAACAATTAATTCGATATAGGGAGGTTTTCGACTTTGGGAAGGTCGACTTATCGAGGTCTGACTGTATAAGCAAAGCTGTACCATACCAAAAACACTATGTACATGACAATGGGAGCTTTATAGAGGAAACCTGACTATGTATTGTTAGTATCTTTTCTGCATATATTTTAGACATTCTACATTATGTTTTGTGACATCTTAAATGCATTTATTTCCTTGTGAACTATAACTGCGAACCAAGCAGTGTTTACAGCCTTGATTTCTATTGATAATACAACATTCAGAATTTTTCCAAACTCACTTTATCTTTTTGGAGCATATGCAA
>SRHC01003644.1:27444-38894 GCA_004794325.1 Pomacea maculata | reverse complement strand
TAACCACGATATCATAATTGTGGAAGCAACTTTAAGTCCATGAATATCTGGTAAAGAATGTAATTAACCATCTGATCTGTGACAAATGGTGCAAGACAAAAGGATAATCTAAATGGTGGAAACTTTGTGTGAACACCGAATCCATTTGGTGTCACTTTTCATTATTTTTCTTAGTTTTTGGAATATCGACACTAGCTTTGATGGAACTATCATACAAACTGCATGCTTCTTCTATAAAGCATTTCATTGTGTAATACATATATAAAACAGGCTTTCAATATGTACATTAGTACATATTCACTAATTAATGTAGAACAATTGCATTCAGCGTGCTTGAGAGTTTAAGTGTTTCTGATCAAGTCTACTGTGTAATGCTATATTTGACCATAAAATATGCTCATAATGTCATAACATGATTTTAATTACAGTCAAATCTTGCTACTATGCCACCTCGCTACTATGCCACTCTCGGTATTATACCACTTTTGCTCGGTCCCGACTATAAATTCAATGCAAAATAAATTTACTATGCCACCACCTACTCTCGCTACTATGCACCTGTCGAGGAAAAGGTGCACGAGAATGAGGAGATCGAGCTGTCTGACTTTCTCAAAGCAGACAAGTGCCTCACAACTGGCGGGTCTTTCACGATGGAGGAGATTGCAGAGGAGATACTGTGCAGTGAGGAGCCGATGGAAAGCGAAGAGGACGAGATCGAGGAGGAAATTGTTCCGATCGAGGAAGCCCAGCGCGCTTGGAGCACGGTCCGGAAGTTCTTACAACAGAGAAGTGGGAAGCCCGGTGTGATGCAAGCGTGCGATTTACTAGACAACGAGATGTACAAGATCCGCCAAAAGAACATGCGCCAGCCGACGATTCTTGTGAGCTTTGGACTGACGGGTAACTTCAGCAAATAAAGCCGTTTTTACGAACCCTCACTACTATGCCACTTTTGCTCGGTCCCGGTGGGTGGCATAGTAGTGAGATTTGACTGTATTAACAGTAATAGTAATTCGTTTTTTTAATTACTAGTTTACTAAGTTTCTTAGAGACCAATATGATTTACCTTACCTTTACCTTCTATTGCAATGAACCAGACACCTGAATCAATATAGACTGAATATAAACCTTTCAAGAACATCTATTGAATAATTTAAAACTGTGAGTTGCAGTTTGAGGCTATGGAGAAAACAGAACAGATTTTGCAGTTGTAATACTGGTTTTTAGCATTTGATAGAGAAATACTGCACGATACTGCACCTCTCTATCCTTGTCAATGGTGGCTCTCTCAAAAAGCTGTCCAAGAAAACTTTGACACTCAGCAGGATGGTTCAGAAACATTTTCACAGTTGCAGACAATAGTTCAATCTTCACATCTCTGTCTTTGATTTCATCAAAATTCTCCACATGATCACGAAGCAGCAGGACAGCCTCTGACAAGTTCTTACCATGCTCTCCAACTAAAAACAACAGAGCTGCTTTGCTGGCATCACTGGATATAAGGTGACTGTGTTGGCAGATGTTTAGGATTAATGACTCCCAAAATGATTTGTCTTTGATATCCAGATCCTGTAGCACCTTGACAGA
The DNA here is from genome assembly GCA_004794325.1 of Pomacea maculata. NCBI lineage: Eukaryota > Metazoa > Mollusca > Gastropoda > Architaenioglossa > Ampullariidae > Pomacea > Pomacea maculata. The sequence continues at coordinate 37,307 of SRHC01003644.1, read as the reverse complement.
ATTAGAAAAGACATGAGGGGTGGAACTCTGTACTAGACTAATGAATTTAGTTTGACAGTCTTGTGAAAAAACATTTTTTGTGTGAAGTATTCTTCCAAGGGCAAGCATGGCTTCTAATGAGACATCTGATGATGCATCAACACAATAGAGTGCTAACTCATCCATGATGGCATGGCCATTGTCTTCAGTTACTAGTTGTGGCAAAAGACGGATTTTTGCGGTTTTAAGGTAGACGGGCTCTTTGTTACGACAAAAAAATGACTGAAAGCTATCACAGAAATGGTGGACAGAATCTGGAGCTGCAGATACCAGTTCAACAAGAGTGTACATTAACTCTGTGTTACCAGAGCCCAGATGACCAACGATGGAGGAACAAGCACGCTTGAAGACCTCAGACTGAAGATGAGGCATATCTTCAAGGAAATGAAGGAAAAGCTGGAGACACACTACCATCACAGTAGGGCTATTGTGTTCAAGGCAAAAGTCCATGACATTCATCATATCAAACAGCTCATCTTCTGACTCTGGCTTGTACTTTTTCAATATCTCCAGAATCTTGATCTGCATCCATGTTGGAAACATCTGCAATTTGCTAAGTATGTAGTGGGTAATCTTCTGGTTAATGACCACCCCACCTTCATCCATCAGAATTTCATCCAGTGCACAAATGCAGTTGACAACCACAATAGGATCTGAGTCTCGAATCATATCATATAAAGTATGGACAAAACCTCCATCTTGCACAGCAGAGGCAGACAGCTGATGAAGTTTTATGCATGCCAGGACAGCTGCTCGGCGGACATAAGCACTTTTGTCCAACAGGCCTGCCTTAACTGCAGGTTCCAGGTGCTCGATGACCGAATCTTGCTGAAGGGATGACAGTGTCTTCAAGGCCAGGCCTCGCACCATAGGGTTGCCATCTGCACAGTCCTGCACCAGTGTGTTGATGGCCAAAAGCACCATTTCACTGTTTTTTGAGCTGTGCTGCACCAAAATTTCCCCACATGCCTTCTTCACACACAGATCTGGGTGTGCTGTCAGTTTTACCATGCTAGGAAGCAAATCAGTCAAATCTTCACTTTGGCTCGATAAGTTGAAAACCTGCATCATGAAAGATAAGACAAGACATTCAAACGTGGAAAAGAACAAGGGGGAAAAAAAGATCAAAACAGTTACTGAAATATAATTGAGCCTTATGATGATTTTACTGGTTGTTAAAACCGGTTATCTAGCATGGCATGCTATATATATATAAAACCATAACATGATATTTACGTCAGGAAAAGACATTTTAAAAAACAGATATACTAAATCGCTAGAGAAAACACTTTTAAGCACAGTCATGAGTATACAGACAATTTTCTTTTCAAAATCTGAAAGACCTTATAAGACTACTAATAATTTAGAACGCGCTGCTACGCGCATTTAAAAAGCAACCAGTCGACAATAAAAACCTGAAAAAAAGAAAATATTGAACAAATATTCTTTAACCTTTGTAAGGACTGCACGATGCTGATAATAATCTCCTAATATTTGCGGATCCTCTAACTGTCTACCTAAAAATGTTATTTCCCTGCTCAACATTCTCGCCATTTTGAACAGGTTGATGACGCCATGTAACATAGAAGGGGAAACTACTCATTTTAAATCCCCAGAAGAATGCCATGCAGAGTAGTCTCCTTTACTCTGATTTCTCTGATTTCTTCTCCCTTTTACGAGACTGCATCCAAACGTACAGGCATACGCGACAAAAGAAAGGATGTCTTATCATCATGATTTAAATGCCAAGAATCAAACAAAATATTCCTTGTATCAGTGCATATTCTTATTCATGGTATATTCAGTGTATACCTTTAGAAGAAATGTTTTCTTTGTAGAAAAGATAGGGACTCATTTTGGTACTCAAATCTGTACAAACTAGATAAATAATAATAAAGACTGAAGCCATACAAGCGATCGATATACAATCGCTAATAATACTCTTCTCGTATCCAACCAGACGTGCTAAACTTAAAGAAAAATTGTTTCTTACTATCAATAGGAGTAGTTTAGGGACCGGGGCTCTTCGATATCTTAGCGGCTTAGCCCATAAAGCTTTTCCATCCAATCTTTATCTTTTTATTGTAATGCGTATGCCAGAAGACTTTCATGCATAATCACATAATGGAAACCTATTCAGGAGATTCTCAGAGCTGTGAGTTTTATGTGCAAATTTAATGTCAGTTGGGACCAATAAGTGCGTTTCATCATGGAACAACTCGATCTTTAAAAATGACTTAAGCATTTCCACATCCTGATCTATTGAAGAACCGTTTTCTTTCTTTCGAGCACACACCCTGTATTTATTTTTATTCCATTTAAAAATAGTTCCGAAATACCTTAGGATTTCCTTCACATACATTAGCAATTGTTTTTCATAATCTTAATATCGTGTGTGATTTAGTAACTTAAGGACAATATATATATATATTAATATTTATATGCCTTGTATAATCCTGTCTAGATGTAGTAAAATCAGTCATGTCATAGAATGTTCTACTCTGTCTTTTTTTTTTATTTATTTATTCCACTTAGTACTGTCAAGTCAAAAAATCCTTTATACTTCTTCCCTTCTGCGTTTCTAGTTCTGACGCCTAATGCTAAAGGGAAACAATAAAATAACCCCTTTCAGTAAGTAGTCAGTAGTTATCTCTCTTATTCTTTTGCTGAATTTCTCGTCGATTTCTGCGATGCTCAGGCTATTTTTATTTGTTGTCTTTGTCGTAAAAATTGATAACTTAGCATGCCAGCTTGTGAGCACAAAGAAGTGCCTCTAGAATTTTTTTTAAAGTGAACGTAGAAAAACTAAGGAGGTAAATACGGATTTGTAGACATGAATACCTGACCGGCACAAGCAACACCTACATTGTTTTCGTGATGAAACATAAAAAGAAAAAGAAAAAGAAAAGAACAAAAACAAAAATGCCACTGTGGCGAGAAAACGATCCCCAAATTCAACAGGAATAGGCTTGAAGTTCATGGAGCGTTATAGGACTGTTGCGCACAAGAAAGGTAAACTTGTGCATAAGCAGGTTGGCCCCCTAAACTGAATAAATTATTTATATTTTTGAAAACCCGGTCCTTTAACAGATAATATAAAATTTAGAATTTCTTTAGTCTGCTGATAAAAGATTATGTGAGGAATCAGAAGAATAATTGCTGAGTCCTTACTTGACAATGGCGTACGAAAGCTCTTTGTGTGAGTGCAGTGGACTGTCTATTTTCAAATTTAATTCTACAAATATTATAGTTCGTTGGGCCAATATTTCTTTATAATAAATTTAGTAGTAGCAGTAGTTGTTGTACTTACTGTGTTAATTTCTGTAGCAAAAATATCTGTTATGAAACTTGCTTTGAATTGGCTAAATGACTGATAGTGTGACTTTTAGGCCATCCGGTATATACTAATTTTACTGATACCATTCGCACCTCGAACACACTACACGCATGACTCTCCTTGTAACAAGTCCACGCAAGCTTACCCCAGGATACGTAGGACGAATTACAGACACATAACACTCTAACGAGCCCCCATAAATGAAGGTGAAGAAAAGTGGAGACTGTTGATCTTTAGTTGTATTGAAGGTAAGCAATGGAGACATTTGACCTTCAGCTGAAGTCGCAGAGAAATGGAGCGAAGACAGTTGATGTTAGACAGCGGTCAGAATGGAGGAAGTCATACTGATCCGAGTTTTGGGAATGTCTCGGAGATTCGTAGAAATACTAGTATAAACTTCGGAAAGTAGGTAGATTGTTAGCTTAAATAACTTTCCGGCCGGCAGGTGAGTAATGACATCAAGGATGATAACTACTTTTGCCCAGGAGATGAGTAAAGTTGAGTAAACTAAGAAAAAAAAAAGTGATTTGAGGGGAGGGGAGGTATTCTACTAACCTTTCAGTGAAGGAGTGAGGTGTTAGACTGCACTAACATTTTTTTCTTTGTGAGGGCAGTCGGTACCCATCTCGTCCCTCGCTCTGCTTCCCACCACCCCTCACCCCTCTAAGGGGTCGGGTGTCCATATAACAGGTGGAGGAAGTACGGCTGCGCCACGCAGGTATCGAACAGGATGCTTCTGACTTTGGTCTTACTCTCCGACCATCTGGTTCCCCGTGATTACACAGATTTTGAGCTACGCAAGATACTCATTTTCCTAGAATTGAAGACAAAATAAAGAGAAAGAGAGGGAACTGATTGATCACCTGCAGAAAGAAGATATGAGAACAGAGAAGTACATTAAAATAATACTAGCCACCTACACATGGTGGAAAGTGAGAGAGATGTGGGGACGGAGTGAAAGAAGTCGCGAACGACGAGAATGATGTTATGATCTACAATGACACCGGCTGACAGCGGCATACGGCGGTTATCATTACCTTATTGTGAGAGCAGATGTTCATTTGAGACCAAGATAATCATTATCCACCCTAGAGAAGAACGAGTTCCACTCCTGCTGATGCTGTCCTCCGCGCTATTCTCAAATGGTTCTTTATGTTCCTCCCCTTTCCCTCCCTCTTTTTTTTTTTTTTTTGTTTGTCTGACGCAAAACATGGCCTTGCCTCAAAGGAGTTCGGGTGGGCCTTGATAGTATCGGATGCAAAGGGTAGTTCATACAAGGGCGGAAAAAAAGAGGTGATTTCGTTTCCCAAATACCGCATCGCCGTGTTTTTACGTCGATCTAACAGTCACTTTATGACCCAACGCTCACTTTCTTTCGCATCGCAAGCATGAGGTTGGGTCTGAGTGCAAGCGCAGATCGCACGAGAACACAAATTGGGTTCAGTCACCCGTGTCGAATACTGATTTGCTGCTTTCATTCATTGCTGCTGAAACCGGTGTTAGGCAGGCGCTAGCCCTACCCCGGTTATGACGAGACGAGAATAGCTTTATCGTAATTCTACCGCCAGTAATCACGTGTCATTTCATGGCTTTGTCGAGTGCGTTGTTCGGTGTCATCTGCAACGGCAATTAAAGTGCCATTTTCAGTCTTAAAGTTTGTTCAGTTTCCCCCTTTCCCCCTACACACCTCCTTGCCACCATTTGAGAAGGTGGGGTCCACATACGGACGCCATTTGAGCCACCCTCGCCCTGCGCAAAATGCAGCGAAATAAATCTCGCCTCCTCGCCACCTTTTCTTACCTCACTGATGAGTGTTGATGTTTATTCTATGTACAGTTACTCAAGCTTTACACGAGGAAATTGTATGGGTCACCTGTGAATAATGTCATTTTTTTTCTATAACCCTGAAGGGGTGAATCGATAAAATTAATGCCTAGTAATGTTTAGTAAAATAATATTCCCATAATATTCTGTGATAAAATAATATTCTTTATGTCTCCTTTCCTCCTCTGTCTGCTGGTTTGTCTGTCGGCTGATTATCATCTTTACCGTTTTCTTTTAAAAACCAAGTTTTAATCATTCAAGCCTGCGTGTTTTGGATACATTGTAAAACATCCAGGACCACAGACGCCCAGCAGTTCGTCCCCTACCCTCCTCTAGATGCTTTAAAGCCCTCCCCTCTCCCCCACCTTGTTAAACTATGTGCGCGCATATATGTGTGTGTGTTTATCAATGAGATCACTGCATCATTTGACAAAAAAATGGTATACACAGTATCCAAATGTTGTTTGGTCTTGTAGGAAAATAACCTGACTCTAATTCGCACCCAGTCAGAGATGTCACTCGATAACAAAACAGGCGACCTCCAAAAAATGTGGCGTGCAGCTGTGTTTTACATTATTTTTTTTTAAATTCAGAGTTGAAGTATCTGTCATTTAAACTCAGGTTGCCATTTCCCTTTAACACTAACTTCTTGCGTTTCTCTCTGCGTGCATCTCCCTACTTTGACACGTCCTCAAGCTGTTCGACTCCGATCCAACGCTACGCATCCCTCGTCGCTTCCTCCCTTCACGACTGCGCATGTCACAGCGTCGATCCGGTGCATCAGCTTCCGTCAGGAACGTGACCCCATACCTGTGTGCATGCGGCGTCACGAGGGCCACAAAGCACACCGCGCCTTGTCGACCTCGCTCCCCTGCAGGTGCACAAGAAAGCCTCCCGACTGCTCCCCCCATCGCGACCCGCGTCATCTCTTTTTACCTGATTACATTTCCTCGATGGGGCGGAACTGGTCTCCCGACGACCCCTACCTGCCTGAAGATGGCACACTCGATAGTAATTAAACTTCAAAAACAATGCACCCGTGAATCCCTCCTGGAATTTGCAGGTAGGGGATGGAGAAGCGTAATTGCTGTCACCGCGTGCTCGTAAAAAGCGCACAGATGGCATGCAGGCACTTGTCTGTTCTGTTCATTGCAAATGCACACAACTCGGCAAGTCTGTAGTGGAATTGTAAGAAAGTATTTTCTGTCTTCCTTGAACAGTTTTGTTATTGCTAAAACGACTCATCCTTTTATATGCCCGAACGTTTTCTACACTGTTGCAGTATGTCCAATAATAATAATAATAGGAGGACACGTGGCTTATGATTTGAATACTTTCGTGTATACAAACATTAAATTTGAACCCCAATTACATGTTAAAAAAAAACAACAACCACATATTCATGAAAGTAAAAGGCTATTCCTTATTAGTGATGAAAAAAATGTGCAGTAACGAAACATATTGGGTTTCCAGGGTACCATGGCCACCAGGCGAGCTTTTGAAACTTGATGTAAGGTGATAGATGATTGGATGAGCATCACATCGACTTCAGCCTCGGCGGCTTCTGCATAGGTGAGTGTGAGTGTTTGATTTAAATTTATCAAGATTTGTGTTCCTTTTGGTTCTTGGAAAGGAGTGTTTTTAATATGTGATATGCTCCTGAACCCTTTTCAGGGTTAGGGTTATGAAATGAAATTTTTTTTGATGAAATTCTTTTTGCATGAAATTCTTTTTGCATGAAATTCTTTTTGATGACAACCTCTATGGCGATAACTCTGGCACACAATTTAGGATAGGGTTTCTGATACGGTAACGATAATGGCTGCAAAGTCGACGATGAATTAGAACAATAGAAAAAAGAGAAAGAAAGACAACAATGATTATAAGAAAAAGAAATACAAATCATATTCAAATTTAAATTCCTCCAATTATAGAAAACATTTTCAACTAAAGTGCAATACAAATGTAGCGACTTTGAAGACAATGACCCCTTTCTTTTTTTTCTCTGTCATTCGCAATTGTGGGCGTGAAGGTGAAAACAAGTGGCATTATCTTTTTTTCCATTATTTATTTTTCAATATATTAAAGCTGTCGATGATAGCAAATGACAGCTCCGTCCCCGTTTGTACCGTCATTTTGGAATTAGCAGGACTGAGCCATCATAGGCCTCCGGGGAGCTGGGGCCAATAAATGTTTTGTTTTTGGTGCTGATATTCTTGACAATGCTGAGCTGTTTGTCTCAACAGGCGCTACCTCCATGGCATTACTCTACAAATGAAATGGATTACTTTTCTGATTTTTTTTATATTTTAATTTTTTTAAGGGGCGACAGGGGAGGGAGGGGTTTGGGCTGCCTCCGAACTTTGTGCTCGCTGGTTTTACGAGGAACACTTTGAGAGTTTCATGTTACTGAGGAGGAAGGAATTTTCCCAGACATATCTATCAGTTTGACAATTTGAAGAAGAGTTATATTACTGCCGCTGCGTGTCGGTTACTACACACAGACATGACAAGCAGTCACTCACACCTCCAAGCCACGCCCACTGGCTCCTTGTTCTTATTTGGTTTTCGTTCATTTTCTGAGTCAGTCACAATCAACAAGCAAATAGCAATTATCCGTTGTATAAATTATTTGCAGATGATCCTTCTTATATTTTGACCTGTTACTGACCACAATGAATAAGTTAGGTCAGTATGAGACCCTTAACCACTTATTAGAAATAAAACGAAGTCAGTTAACGATTTAGTATATATATAAATAAATAAACAGTACCTGTTGTTGAGATTTGATGAAGTCTGTAAGGAACTTGATCGTCACCACCACCGTCATCAAAAACCAACAACATGACAGTTTCCTGTTCCTTCTTTATTTTTATTTTTTTTTTCTTAAAAGAAAACATCACTAAGATGTCCTTCCACGTGTCTGGATATGGTATTTATGTTCAAACAGTCCTACCAGTCCTCTTATATTTTGGTTCTTCAATTCAAAGTTAAATATCATCACTACCTTACCATCCCATACTCCAATCAGCAATATAAGCTGCATCAGCACATTTTAGTGCTCTTCCATATATTGGGATCAGGAATTGAAATTATTAACAAGAAGTAAAGCATCACTAACAATAGCTTGCTTATAATTCAACAATAATACTAAAGTTAATTTACATGACGCTGAATCCCACCATTAAAGGCGAGCTCAAAGTTCACAGCTTCTCAACAAAAATAATAATAATAATAATAATAAACACAGAAATAATAATAACAATAACAACAAGAAGTCTCAAAACTAAGATATTATTGTGCTCGTGTTGAGTACTAATTTCAAAGACATCCAAAATCTATCAGTTATAAAGACAAACAAATAGACATTAAAAAAAAAAACCTCTACGTGGCTCTAGATTATGATCGTGGTAAAATGTTGGATTATCATGTAGCTCCGACATCAGGGCGCAACATCACAGACTGTTATTTTCTACGGTTTTTTTGGTGGGGTGGAGGAGGAGGGAGGGTTTGTGTCTGTGACCTTTGACTCCTCGTCGACCGGATGTGTGCAGTCGTGCAGCATCCCGCGGAGGGTGGGTATGTGTAAGAGGGGGAGGAGAGTCGAGGTGTCACTAAACGCCAAGCGCCGCAACAGTGATGAGGGCATCACCAACCCCGCCATAGAGCGGGGGAAGGGAGATGGAAGGTGCTGCCCCATGCGTTAATGACAATGACAAGTTGGATAGGAAGTGTGGGGGTAGGAATGGGGGTGAGGGGTGAAATGGGGTCATTTTTGAGGAGCAGAGGGGACTAGAGGAAGAGGGTAGGGGCGGAGAACCGGGGGGATGTCTGTCTCCCATCCCCATCCACTCCAGAGACTGAAAGAGGTGGCCAAGTTTACAGGTTGTCACAACGGCCACCTCCCGATGCTGGCTCTATAGTCAGAGGAGGAGGAGAGACAAGACTGAGGACGTGAAAACCTTTCTCTGTTCTGCTGAAGTGGAGTTGAAGGACTTTTACTTTCCTGCCAACAGACATTTTCGCACCAGTTCTCTTTTTTTTTCAGACAATAAAATTACATTTTCTCTGCATCTTATACTTCTTCTCAGATACGATATGCGCTAGCAATGCACATATACTAGCAAACATTTGAGATAAATAACAACAAAACAACAACAACGAACCTTCAAAAAGAAGAATCAATCAAAGAAACAAGCAGTCTCGCACAAACACGTCTTCGCGAGACTTAGACGCAATGTTGAAAAAAAAAAAAATTTCATAAATGTGACATGCGTAATCTCGGGCAGAAAGACACAGGCACACGTATACACAAATTGACAGGTTCAAGGGTGAGAGAGAGAGAGAGGGAATTGTCGTCCAAGTAGAAATCCCGCCATACGACCAGATGGAAGAGGTTGCACCCCTCAAGAGTTCCATCATTAGGAGACAATGAAACCAGTTAATCGCCTTTTCACCTGAGCACAACGGGCACCTTCACTCCGGCCTTATTGAGATTCATCCGCCACCGTCTGGCAATCGTCTCCTTCACCAAGAACACGGTCGGTCCAGACAATCTCAATATTTTCACCGCTCGTCACGGGTGGGGGCCTCCTGTGACATGAGGCAAAGCGCAGATGACAGATGTGATGAAGCAAAGATCTCGATTTGTGGAAGAGCTGTA
>SRHC01003644.1:0-27356 GCA_004794325.1 Pomacea maculata | reverse complement strand
AATACAAGCATGCACATGTGAAAAAGAAAGATGGAAATAGGAGTAATACTGGAGTAGTAATACTATACTGTTGAGCAGCACCACTTCACTCGGGTGGAAGAGGGTGAAGATAAACAGGAACTGAATTTTTTTTCTTTTACCGGAAACTCTAAAATGTCTACCGATTCCCGAAAGAACTGTTTCCTGCACTCTGATCATCAATATGCGCCGATCAAATGAATAGATAGCAGTCTTGACTGACCGTCCTCTCTCTCTTCCTCCCTCTCTCCAACCGTCCCTCCGTCCCTGCCGAACGTGTACAGCCTGAGTGATTACCGTTGATGGCTTGTCGTAAAAGCCCACAAGGTTTAAGTTTGCTTTTAATCACACCGTATTGACAAGAATGTATCGGGCCACGCGTCCCATCTTCCCCCCTTCCACAACCCACTACCCTCCCTTACCCGCCTCGCCTTCGATCTGCCATGCGGCGTCCACTTAACACGCGGTCCATCCATCTTTGGGGGGCGCACAGGCTCGCAGCCTCAGCCAGCTGTAATTTACGGCCAGTGCACCGAGAGAGGATGGGGGAGCACCTCCTCCCACTTGCTCTCTGGCAAAAGAGATGAGTAGGTGGGGTAAGGGGAGGGCACTGGTGCTTGGGCTGAGAGCGAATGGGCGGACGGGCCGTTCTGCCTGACGACACCGGCAATGACAGTGTTGTGCTGAGTCATCGTCGTCGCCTTTTGTCGGTTTTACTTCGATGTTCATCGGTATCTTCTGCGTCTGCTTGACGATCTCTGATGCTATGCAGGTGAGGAAGTGAGGACCGAGCTTGACTTTGCCTGCAAAGTTATCATCGATGGCAACGGCGAAGAAGATATTAATATGAATGGGATGCAGCTCGGAGAGGTAAACAGACTCAAGAACTTGGGAGCCACCCTCTCCAAGGATGGCAGATGATATCCGCTTCAGGATCGCGACAGCAGCAGCGGCAATGGCTAGGTAGATCGGATCTGGCATAGACAAAAGATAAGATTGACTACCGAGTACAATTGTACAAATCCCTGGTAGTGCAGGTCCTGGTCTACGGTTGTGACACGTGGACTCTGCTCCCCGAAAAGGACAGGAGAATCCAGGCATTGGAGGACAAGTGCCTGAGGAGGATGTTCCGGATCTCATACAGAGGACATAAGACCAACGACTTTGTACGAAGTAAGATGGCCACACTCGTAGGACACCAGGAACCTCTACTCTCAACATTCAAGTGAAATGGTCTTGTTTGGTGGCCACGTGACCCGGCACGACACATTGGAGGGTAGTCGACACTGGGGTGGTCAGAGGAAGAACTGGCTCACGAACGTCAAAGACTGGACTGGTGGTCCTGTACAGGACCTGCTGACTATCGCCCACAAGTCAGAATAATTGCCACTTCTACCCCTATGCTCGCCCACCCCACCCCCAACGACAAGTGCTGGTCAAGGGACGTCTGACTGAAAGAGTGGAGCTAAGAGAAAAATGGGCAACAGGCATCTTTTGATTAAACAAAACAACAAGAACATCAACAAACACCAACACCAACATCATCATCATCAGCAGCAGCAGCAAGATCAGCTTCAAAGTTTTCGCTGTATTTTCCCAGCATCCTTCTTACAGTTGTACAAGTAGCGGGTGGGAGCGGTGCTCAGTAACTAAAGGCCTAATGAGACTCCCGAAGGTCTCGCGCAGATTGGAAGCTGGCCATCGACGGTCGCGACGCCTCCTGGGTGCAGAATCAAGAAACTGGTTCCAGTCTACCACCGCTCTTTTGGCCGTGGAAATCAATTTGCACGAATCTGCCGCAGCCTCGTTGAGACTGGAGCCGCCATGATGCGCACCGCTCCTTCCTCATTTGCCCCCACTTGCTATCTATTGTTATGACACGCGAGGCGCCAGATGGCGCTCTGGTCCACCACGTCAAGAAGGCCGTCGCTCTCACCTTGAATCCAATGGTTTCGGAAGGTTTACAAAAGGGCATTTTGCCGAGGTCGTCTTGTCAATCATTTAACTATTAGATTTTTAAAAAATCATTTTGTGTTAATCTTAATTTGGTTTATTCATTACTCACTTTTAAAAAAAATTGTTCGTCTTCCATCTTGCCTTCCTTATTTTCTTTCTCTCTCTCTCTTTTTTTTTTTTTTTTTTTTTTTGATTGATTGGGAGAGAGAGTTGTCTATAGAATCAATTTGTCTATAGAATTTCTGACATCAGTATTTGTCATATGACTATTCGAAAGCAAATCGGAATTGTTGGCCATCGTAGCGCTAACCTTTGAACTCTTCAGCAAGGGAGATCATCTGCAAGTGCCGCCCCCTTATTTTCGCGAGTTCTCTGTGAGGGCTGCAGTCATTTCCTTCAATCCTTTTGTTTTCATGGTTTAGAGACATCGCCTCCCTGTGGGGTCCTCATATTCGCGTGCATGTGACCGACAGGGGCGTTGTCATTTCACTCACTCCCCCTCTCTCGTTATGCGCTAGAGGAGTTGTCTTTCTTTGAGGAGTTCCGCAGAAGTCTCGCTTGGGTTTCCAAATGATTTTTTTTCTCTTGTCATGTCAAAGGACGTAAACTGGGTTGAGTGAGGGTTGGCATCTGGCATCCAATCATAAAAGGGCACGTAAGGTTTAGAGGATGATCACGCCCTACGGGCAGTTTCAAGTGCGGAACGAAAACCAGCAAACGATCGTGCAAACCTGACTCAGGAAGTTTTGCTCGTTTCCAGTGATTATCTGGCGCTGGCGGTGTTCTCGTCGCACTTCTTGTTCCTTTTTTCTCGGCCGTGTCTCAGAAAATCTTACTTGAATGACAGCGAGACCTTTCTTTTCAGCTGTGACTGTGTGCATGTACGTGCATTTGTCTATGTGTGTATGTGTGTACGCGCACCTCCATTTTTTTGTTTTTTCTTTTTTTGCACCGTTCATGTGTACCAAAGAATGCACCCGTGACAAACTGTGTCAGGATTCTCTCGGATCAAGTTATAATCTTCATGCGAAAATATCTGTTCTCGGTTTGCACTCATCGCACCTTCTGTTTAAAAAAAAAAAAAGGCAAAGGACCCAACGAAGTGCGCAAGCCAACTTATCCCTTCTTTCAAAAGCTCTCCATACATCCACCCTTGTTTATATTTCTTCCCAGTAAGCGAAGCTTGTAGCAGACGGTGTCACCTGTTCTTGATCGTGCTGCCGAAAGACCGTCAGCCTCCTTTTCATCTACATGTCTTTTTTAAAAACCGCTAGCGCTTTCATTGGCTGGTTGACGGGAGTGGTGGGCGTGGTTTGTCGCCCCAGGGAAAGGAGGCGTGGTCAAGGCGCTGATGGGTCGCGGCAATGCCGGCGAGTGACAGGTCGCGTGCCGGGGCTCGAGAAGCGAGAGAAATTCCACCCCACCCACCCACCTTCCTTTCCGAGTACGGGCACTGGGTTTCACTAATGCTATATGAATCATATTGTCTGCTTGCTATGCTAGCTGGCCCAGCCTTCAGCCTCTCATGTCCTGCTACTCGCTCGTGGGGACTGCCCGGGCCATTCAAACATTTTGATCTCGGCAACGTCTCGTCACAAGAAGGGGGCTCGTCATATTTCTCACGACCGCTGGCTGGGCTACCTCCGAGACAACCCTTCAATCCAAGATGTTGTGCACCACGTGTGACACCAATAAGTTTCAGAAAAATATCTATCCATAATTGAAAACTCGGGAGTAGAAGAAGGTCGCCACAAGAAGTGTTCCCGAGCAAAAGAGAGGAGGAGGCAGACCCTGACATTGCACACGTGCATTTCTGCCATTTGCGAGGAGGAGTAAAAGAGGAGGAGGTGGAGGTTGTTGTTGTGGTGGTGGTGGTGGCAGTAGTGGTGGTGGTGGTGGGGTGAGGACGAGTTGAAAGTCGAGCGACCCATGTGGGCCCAAGCTTTCGTGTCAACGTGTCGTTGTGGTGTGAGGAGGCTGCGTGTAGCGGGTGGGCAGCTGACGACGGCGGATGGCGTCCAAGACATCGAGATGCTCGTCGCCGGCGATTAAGGCCTCTACAGGTCACGTGGACTAGAATTCTCGCCTCAGCGGTCATTGATGGTTGAGGACTGGGTCATTAAGACCATGTATGCTACGAAACGGCGTCGACGAACAGTGAAAAGGTATTGCCTGCACTGTCTGGCAGTGTGTCTTGAAAATACTGACCCTTCTCATTTGTCCGTCTGCCTGTCCGCGTCTCATCACGTCTGTCCGTCTATCTGTTTATAAATTATTGTGTCTTCCTTATAAAATTGAAGTGTGTTGAAGTATAGACCCGACTACGACAATAAGCACTTCTCTAACTTATTCATTGTAACAATATCTTCATTATTGCAAATTCATTGCAGCTATCATTATCATCATCACTTGTTATTCACGTGAGCTTCCTCATTGTCTTCATTAAGTCATTACATGTGTGAGAGTAAACTTTTTGTTACTATCTGTGACTATCATGATCTCTCTTATTGCTGTTATTAATTATATCTGTTACCTTCCTCATTGTTACTATGGTTATCATCATTATCGTTACTAGTCATTACACGTGTCAGTAAACTTAAGTATTCACTTTAACTATCATTATGTTCATAAATGCGAACGGCCATTGTATGAGTAAAGCGATATAGACACTGTAACTATCATTATGTTCATTAATGTGATTAGTCGTTATGTGTGAGTAAACCGACATACCCATTGTAACTAGTAATATCTACACTATCGCGATTATTCGTTATATATGTACATAAACGTACGTATTGATTATACCTATAGTTATCTTATAATTATCGCAATTATTCATCATCTTTGTAAAGAAGAACCTACCCGGACTGGCTGTTAGTATTTTCAACCAATTTATATTTGTTAGATTTTATTTTTACTAGTGGAAAATATTTCATCAAGTTTTGTTTATTTTGAGAAACCTCGGGAAATGAAGGGTTCTTTAAGTTTATTTATTTGCTGATTTGTACGTTAGTGTTTGCAACGTTTAGTAAATTAGTGTTTCGTCAAGTCTTACTTATTAGTGATAAACTTCACTGAAATGTAAGGTTCGGAAGTTCACGTGTGGAAACAAATTGTCCGCTTCGACATTCCGGTTTTAATTACTGTTGAGTATACTCGAATGAAATGATCATTTTGGTACGTATTAAAGACACACACACACAAACACACCTGCGTCTGCTTGCCCGCGTGCATAGTGCACCATATCTGAGGTATTATAATTCTAAGGACTATGCTACGAGATAGCGATAGGACGGACTGAGAGAAATAAAGACAGAATAACATTACGAACGCATTTAAAACAAATTGTTGCTCGTTGACAGTCCCTATGATGATCAGAAGTATTTATCGATCTCATTATTGTGGGATTTAAACCCTCAGACAAAAGTTTGTTTAGAGTGTAGAATGTCAGTTCATGACTTGGAATGTCTCTTTTTTTTCGTCTGTTTTGATGTCGAGGATTACTTTATCGTGAAATGATCACTGTGGCCTGAGTGAACAAAACCTTTTGAAACACGTTGTAATTTTCTTGACCCGCGTGGCAGAGTTCAAAAAGTTCATTATCTTGTAGGACGAGGGGAAGGGAGTGGTCCATCTATTCCGTGTGAAGGAGCGACAGAAGGAGAACAGTTTTATGTGTTTTCAATACTTTTCATAGTTACGTTCGCATTTGAGACTACATATACTTTGGCATATGTTAGTAAATAACTTTGTCATGTGTTTTACATTGCATAAACTGACTTTTAACTGACCCTATCCTTTATAGTACTAAAATTATTCAGATTAAATTCTCTAATTTATGGCATGTTTCCTTTTTCGCATGTTTGTTAAAGTCATCAGTCATTTGGTTAAGGGGGTAGCAAAGCAATAGGAGATATATTATATACGTTTTAAGGACTTAAACATTGAAAATTTGAGAAACTTTACATTTTAAAAAATGTTCTTCGTTGACTGGCTATAGCCACGTAATTTTATAAATTATTAAACTACGTTAGTACCAAAGAAAACAAGTAAACACAAACACACACAGCATACCCAGGCACACACGTGTACACAAACACGGAGGATACCTGTTCAGTCTCCATCCTCTTCTTGAGTCATTTAAATTAAAAAAAAAAACCTGGGGAGAAAGGCATCACCTGCTCGTATTATCCCCACACCCTTTCTTCTTTCTTTTTGTCTGTGTACCTGGTTCCCGCGAGGACTGTCTACCTGTAGACGCAGAGAGCAGCTCTGTGAACTCTACCTTAGGAGCAGTAAGCCAGGACAGCCCCGGCAGCTTAAATGGTAGCGAGTTGTAATCTGTCCCCCCTCCAACAACCCACGAACCTAAGCTGATAATTTCCGGATAATTTTGTCCTGTGGGTAGCAGTTGGGAGAGGTGATGGGGGCGGGGAGAGGGGAAGGTAAAGGAGGGAGGCTAGCTAGTGTGTTGAGAAAAACATCCGCACGATCCACCTCAGCTGTTTTCTGAGTCGCAAAGCTTTTTTTTTTTTTTCTTCAAACATATAAGACATCCATTTGCAATTTCTTTCAGTCGCTATGCAACCTTCATATACCTACATATAGATACCGAATACTGTACATGAATGAAACGCGCACGGGGATTTGAAAGGGTAAACACATAGGATATGTACCTTTGTTTACATATTGACCTCGGATCAAATAATAACGGAATTTGACATCTTACTGCTGATTTTTAATTTTCGTGTTGACTTATGGTTACTTATAATTCATGTAATAGTATTTACTCATATATTTTCATATTTTTCATCTCCCTTGTCGATTTGCCGAAAAAAAAATCAATCAAGATTGAACCTTTCAGATTGCTGTTCTGAGACCAAACAAAACTGCGAAGAATACAGTTACCTGACGAAACGAGTGATAGATAAAACAATCCATGTTATCACATACACGAAAACAATTCAAGCACAAAAGAAGAAGATATCTTAAGAAATTTTCAGTAAGATGTAAACAAACCTTTCTGAGAGGGTAAGGGGAGGAGCTAGAAAACATGCTCTACACTCCACACTGTAGATATGAGTAGTGCCATGGCCAGTAATTATCGTTAAAAGTGCGTTTGTATATCACATATTTGTAGGTTAGATGACATACATGTTTTAAATATTTTTAAGTAGATAAAACATGCACTCCAAAATTCCTACTTTTGTCAGCGCTCACGTGTCTTTAGGGAAGGAAAGGTCTAAGCAGAAAATAAATTGAGCTCTATATTTTCTTTATCCTTCCCCCTCTTCTTTGATCTTTCTTTCTTTTTTTTTTTTTTTTTTTTTAAATTTCTTTCTTTTGTTGGCTGCTCTTAACAGTGAAACCATTAAGAAGGCAATTTTAAAAGCATCAGTTTTCCAATGAGCTTTCATGGTTTTTTTTAAAAGCCGTATTTACAAGGTAAGTAGCAGAGATGAGTATTGTAGAACTGTTTAGCAGGTAGACAAAGTTTTCTTTTTAAAAAGTGATTTTCGTAGCACGCAGTAAATTAAAAGTTTAAGTGCTGCTAAGTGGTAAACAGATGAAAACGAAAGAATAACGATAATAAAATTACCTTCCTTAAGAGCTTTAATAAATTATATTAACACTCGATGATTTTCGTAGATAGACATTTATTTTCACAACGGGAACATTTATTAAGCAACACGTGTCGGCGGCTTACAGAAATTGATGGTTGCAGTCATGTCATCAATGATTGATAGGTTCTTCACAATTGATGCCATAGCACAACATGTTGTTTACTGACAAAATATCTCAAAGCAGATGTAAATAATACAAAAAACACAACTTGCTTTTGAGGTGTAAGAATTTCCGCAACTTTGATCCGTGCAGGAATATGAATCCATCTGTCTGCTCGTTTGAAATGTATGGTCATCTTTCTTTCTTTCTTTCTTTCTTTCTTTCTTTCTTTCTTTCTTTCTTTCTTTTTTTTTTCTTTCTTTCTTTCTTTCTTTCTTTCGGATCAATGGCATCAAGACAGGAGTTCAATACAGTTATATATATCTTTGTGATTATTTCCTTTTTATGCTGGCTGAGAGGTAACATATTTTATCTTTTGATATGATTTGATGCTATTTATGAAGTTTTTCCTCTTGCTGTATGTACTTTCCTTTTTTAATGCTCCTTGTGATGAACCGATGGCTTAAAAATTTAGTTCATTCTTTCTTTTTCTTTTTCTTTCATTCATTCCTTAATTATTTATTTCGTGTCTGATGATCATAAATTTACTGTCGGATTGGAATGCAGCGAAAATATCCCTTCTTATTACTTGCTTTCTTTTGTCAATACTATGCTTACACCTACCTTTTGTCATCTAAACGAGGTCGATGACATTAAAGATGTCAAGTGCCTCATGGTCTGGAACTGAAACATGATGAAAATGCCCATTCTTGCATATTGCGGCTTTAATTTGTTGATACTAGGCTCCACCCTCCCCCGTGTCCATGACATCAAAGGTGTGAAGTCTCACTCTCTCTCTCTCTCACAAAGTCTCACTCTCTCTCTCTCTCCTGCTTTGTGTGTGCGTGCGTGTACGTGTGAGCGCTCACTCACCTGTGCCAGGTAGTGAACATGTCACCTGGACTCTGAACGCCGTCTGACCGTTGTGCCGGTCGTCAAATTTCAAGATTATCTCCTTCCGCCCGGAGGTCGACATCGACTGCACCGATGATGCACGTGCCGACGAACAGCGTGCGCACGCAACCCGCAACTCGCTATCTGCACATGCATCTTTATTTAGCCGCCGCGGGGCGAACGTGGGTCTTGTTGCGAACTGTTGCCGATTGTTGTCCACCTCCAAGAACCTGTCCATTGTACCCGCTTGTACTATCAAGTTCATATTATACCCAGCGTTCACTGAACTAACATTGTTCTCGAACGTTCGTACTATGGGAAGCGTACACAACTCCTTCCACTTCATGTTCAGATTATGGGGTGTATACAGAACTTTGCCTCATCCCTTGACCATCATCGGACATTGGCAGAATTGTGTGTAATTGTCACAGGAAACCGTTGGTTTTGGGGGCGAAGGTTGTGACCTGTGAACTTTGGTCAACATACTGTACCGAATCCAGACTTGTGCTAATACATTTGTCAATACAAGGGAACTTTGGGGTACTTGGAGGTTTGATGCTTCGGCACTTTGCAAGGACAGCCGTAAGTGAGGCTTACACTTACACTTATTTTATTCTAAAACAGTCGCATTATGTGGTGTACACAATACGTATTTTTTCCTCCTATTAAGGTGTAATATGCGACAAGTACACAAGTAATACATTGTAAAACGTTTGTATGATTCAACCTGTAGATAGCCGGTAGATTCTCCTAAGAATGCGAGATGTATACCATACTTTCTTCGAAATGTATCTTGTGATGCATGTAGTACATAACATCGTTTCTGTTAAAGCATAATATTTGAGAGGTGTACGGTACTTACTTTTTCACTATTCGGAGGCTGTTCATAAAATATTCCTCGTTTCGGACTCGCAAACAATAAAATAGATTTTAAAACCAAGTTTTATATAATACAACAAACAACCCTGTGCTCGTCGAGACTAAAAATAATTTTAAAAAAAATACTGAACATTTTAGAGATGTTTTCATCAGTGATATGTTAGTTCGGACATTGATCTCCAATATGATGAACACCTTGCCATTCTGTATGGGCTTTGGTCCTGCCATGTGTTATGACATATTGTGTTGTATTGTATTGTGCATTGTATTGTATTGTATTGTATTGTATTGTGTTGTACTGTATTGTATTGGGCGCCATGGCTCTCTGCAGAACATCTAGTCAGTTACCGAGTTCTCGTTTTTGTTATTCTTGCTAACCCGTGTGTTCGTGTGTTGTGTCATCACGTGACCAGCTCCATCTTGATTTCACGTATTTCTTGTGCAATCTCGTCTTTTATAAGGCCAGCTCTGTATTAGTGTTCGAGGCCAGGCTATTGATATTGAGTTTTTGTTTTGCATGATGTCAGATTTTATCATTGTGGGCAGAGGCACGTGTGGCACCGCAGTAGCCATGTATTTAATAGCTTTGCATAATTACAGGGCAGTGAGATCATCCACAGACTCACATGTAACATCCAATGGACGAAACTTAACCGTCTGGGTCACAGCAGTTAGAAAACGGGAAAATGTGCAGCTTGTGTGTATGTGTGTGTGCTTGCGCGCGTCTGTAAATAATTTTAATAAACATCATCAGCCAGCAAATAAACCTCACAACACTGAGAAAGAAAATACTTATCTGCACAATGCCACATAGTACCACAAATAAATGTATGTGTTAATACAAAAAGCAGACATGTGTCATGGTCATTATTTGTCACTGATAAATAATATCCTAATACCGACAGCATAATTAACATTTTAATATTCTAATTATTAGTGAAAGAGCGCGTTTCAGTCAATCAATCAAGAAAGTAATGCAAAACCTATTTACAAAACTTTCTCTGTAATTGTTGTTACTAAGTGAGTAAAACGTTTTTGTTATTGGTATGCCTGTTATTGTTTTCTTGATTTTGTTGTCATTATGTGAATGAAGGTAGTTGTTATGATACCGAATATTGCCGCTGTGTCTGTAACATAATTTCTCCCGAATATTTTCACTCAACTCTCCTTGATGCTGTTAATCCTGCTATCGTGGGCATATGTAATCTTTTCACAAATAAGTTTAAACCTGAACAAACGTGGCGAACTTTTGACCGCGCTTGGCAACATTTTTACATAGCACTTGCATTTTTTCTTAAAAAAAAAAAAAAAAAAAAATAGGCAGGAGAATGAGAGGGAGCTAGAAGGTTGAGAAGTTAGAGGGGGTAACTGAGCTCCCTTATTTTCTAGGCCATCGGCCCGTTTCAAGAGAGAAAAAGCATAAGAAGAAGTTAAAAAAACACACATAATACATACAGTAAGTATAATAAAGAATAAAAGTATCTGCAATACTTTCTACCAGGAAAGATGAATGCATAAAGTCTTAAAGAAACTTCTTACTATGTTTTTCTTAACTACATGAAAACATGTCAAATAAATAAATAAGCGAAAAATTTGGCAAAATATAGGTAGAAAATAAACACAAGAGAGAGAGAGAGACTGTGACAGTTGTATATTTCCGAGCGCATCAGAATAAGCAAAACATGCTGTTTACATCTTGCTCTCACTTTTAAAAGGAGAAGAGGAAATCACCAGACTTACAATAGAGAGTAAGACATAAGAGATAGCAGGAGGGTAAATGTATGCAACGGTGGTAGTTATTTATTCCTATTTAGAGGAATGTTCCTATTCTTTAAAATTATGTGCCTGTGTGTGTGTGTATGAGAGAGAGAGAGAGAAAGAAAGAGAGAGAGAGAAACTTGTAAGATTGCTGAGGAGAGAGAGAGAATTTTGTGGAATTTCTGAGAGAAGAGACTATGAGTGTGCGATAGTAAGTATAAATTAATCAGTAATCAGAAAAAAATGCGAGAAAGCAGAAAAGAGAATGGAGAACCAAACGAACAAACTAATAAACAAACTAACGAATGAACAAATGAACAAATAAACGAACGAACAACCAACCAAACAAACAAAAAAAATGAACGAATGCCTTTGAAAAGGAATGAAAGAAAGAAAAGAAAAGAAAGATTTTCACTGCGGCGTTTTGTGAAACGAATATATGGTTTGCTGGTAATCGTGAATAGTACAAGAACATGCACAGAGTGTTGAGCACCGGGCGAGTGGCATGTCAGGGTCCGTGAAGGCAGACAGGCCATGAAGCAGAAAATCATGAGATAATGGATGGTGACTAGGCGGCTTGTTGTGGGGGCTAATGTTGCGCGAAACGAGACTGTTGATAGATAGGAGCTCACAACATCAAGCCAGCTCACAGGCTGAGCTGATTCCGCTGCCTGTTGTCCCGTCCCCAGTTATGCCAGCCATTCCCCATCCTTTCTTCCACCAGCACTTCTGCACGCACACATAAACACGTACAGTTATGCTCCTCACACACGCGCATGCACGCACACACACTATCTCATCTGTCTTGGCACTGTCTATCCCATAATGCCCTTTTCAACAAACACATAATAGCAAACACATAAATGATGTTTATGCACGAGCAATTTCACCATTTAAGCACGGCAATATTTTTTTTATAAAGGATGCCAACACTGATCGTTATGATACTATATAATATCGTTTGTGATTCCGCGATGTATAGTCTTACATTGAGACTCCATTAGTCCGCAAGGTATTTTAATCGATATCCCATAGTTCCTTCTGGCGCTTACAGGTGCTGCTACCTGTGTAGTTCCTGTCAGGTAGCTTTTCTCTAACATCCGCTTCATTCCAGTCATCTCCATCTCGCGAGACCTCGATACGAAAGTGTGGCTTCCGTTAGGGGTCCCGTTGCCGTTTCCCTCGGTAATCGAGGTCGTCCTGTTGCTTATCTTCTGACCATCCCCATCTGTCCACCAACTTCTTCTCGTTCCTGGGTCATCACTCGCGCATGCGCACACACACACACATATCACACAACGTGCGTGTCAAAAACAAGACAGTCACGTGACCGTCCTCCAAGCATCTCAAATGCCAGCAACTGACCTCCTCCAACGAACGCCCGCCGGTCATGAAGTACGAAGAGGGGAAAGTTGGGGAGGAAGGAGGACAGGGGAGTGAAGGGATGAGGGAGGGATACGAAATCCAGCACAGTGGTCGTCATGGTAACGAAGAGGATGACCGGCTCTGGTACCTGACCGGCACGCTATTCCCTGGTCGGTCACCAAGCTCGGTCACCAGCCTTCCCGCGGTTGTGTCCTACTTGTCCCCCCCAGAGCCTCGTTCTGGTGCTGAAACAACGGTGTCGCGGGGGGCGGGGGTGGCTGAGCTAAAGCCGCTTAGCGTCGGTAGGTCTGACGTCACAAAACGCGGATCTTTTGTCACCGCAGTTCAAAGAGCTTTGGGGCGGCCCGCGTAAGGCCCTCGTCTGGTTGTAATCTAATTGACAGGGACACATAATCCTATTGAACAAACGTTCATTGTCTCCATTGCTCTGGACAGTTTGTGCGTTTGGGTGATCTTCGACTATTAGTAGCAGCTCAATTGCTCCTCCGTTCCTGTCGTTTTGTTTTGTTTATTTTATTTCGTTTTATTTATCGCTAAATCGGTATGCACCTTGAAGGTTCACCCCTTTCTTAAGAGTGAAAAATTGCGATACTTCCACGAATGAGTAATCGCCACCAATTTTCCTATTATAATTTTCAAGCAAAAATAATGGATTTATTTTCTTCCCTTCACATGCAGTGTAATTAACTGGAAGGAGGTAGCAAATAATACTAAAGGCAGAAAAATAACTCAAGCAGCTACATTTTTACAATGCTCTTTTTGACTTCTGACATTTTGACCTCTTGATGCACGTTGTAGGAGATAATCCGATGAAGACATCATAATCACTTGTATCACTATATTCTTAAACAGATTCGACTTCATGAACATGGACGAATACCTGTTCTTAATTCTGAACGCAACCCTCATTCGCAATCAAATTCGGCGAAAGGTATAAAATACAGTACATGGACTATGTTATTGTGAAAATGTTATATGTCCTTACCGATATATCATCGCCCCTGTTCTTATTACACTGTAATAACACGATACTCAATTTTGTTCTCTGCAATCCTTTTCCTTTCCTAATCCGTTTGAATGAAGACTACACACGAGACATTAATTTTGAAAAAAAGTTTGTTTAATTTAGGAGATACAATTCACGCACCTTATTTTACAGTAAGATCAGGCAGACACGCTCTCGAAAGTAAAAAAAAAATAATTAAAAAAAACTCCATAAGACTAGAGAATCGTCAAGTCGTCATCAGCGATTTGCAACTATTGACGACGAAGACAACGTCTTGCAATGAACACTAACCACAAAGACGACAAACACCCCTTTCCTCCTTTCCCCTTTCCCCATCGCGAGAAAAAAATGAGAAGAACGAAGACGACAACGACAACGACAACGACAATGACAACGACACCTTGTTGATCATATAGCTCGAACGGAAAGAGTGACTGGAACAATGATGACTAAGTCCAATGGGCTTTTTTTCTTTTCTTCTTTTTTTTTTTTTTTTGTGGAGAACTGTTGACATCCCAGGCTGGCTTCTGAGGAAGGCAGGCCAAACTGCTGAAGCGGAAGATCAAATGAGGGATTGCGAGAAGACAACAGCCGGGCGGTTGTAGCAGACGGTCGGGGTTTGGAGGTTTGAGGGCGGGCTGATAGGATGAAGACCGAACCTGCAATACCTGGACAAAGGGAATCCATAGCTTAAAAAAAGCAGCGAGTCGATTGGGGCAGAAAGGGGGAATTAATCAGCAAGGGGGGATTCTGGAGACGGCGCTGCTTCATAATCCGCTGCGGACAAACGTCGAAGGTTGCTTGGGTCCTAATGAAAATGAGTTATGTTAATTTGGCCTCGCGAGGGATGAAAGTGCTGCGAAGTGCATTGGTAAACCAATCGTCATTGAGATAAATGGATAAGTTTTTTTTTAACATTGTTTTTACATGTCCGTCCGTCCTTCCGTCCGTCCATCCGTCCGACCTTCCCTCCGTCAGTCTATCTGTCTGTCTGTCCGTCTATCTGTCTGCCTATTTCTCTGTCTGTCTGTCTGTCTGTCTGTCTGTCTGTTTGTCACTGCATGTCTTCTTATCGGTGCATCAACTCATCAGTCATTCCTGTCCGCATGTTTGCGTATAGATAAAAAGAGAAGATACACGGGTGGATGTCTGCATGATGCATGATTGAATGGCTGGTGGATTGATTGTGTGAGGTACGACTTGATTGTTTGGTGGTGCGTGTATTTCTCCCTCAGCGCGTGCCATGACACACAAGATCTTTAGCAACACCTTTCATTGCCTCTCGAGCTCTGGGATGGAAGTGGACTCCAGACTATTATGACCCGGGTACATAACACAGTCTGTGTAAACTATTGTAGAAATCGCTAAATCGAAATTCAAGTACCTACCTGTACC
Source organism: Pomacea maculata (assembly GCA_004794325.1). Taxonomy (NCBI): domain Eukaryota; kingdom Metazoa; phylum Mollusca; class Gastropoda; order Architaenioglossa; family Ampullariidae; genus Pomacea; species Pomacea maculata. The sequence goes on along the minus strand of SRHC01003644.1, from coordinate 12,340 downwards.
ATATATCTTTAATTTCAGAGAGAAGACGAGTAATGAATGAATAATATAAACGGTAGAAATTGAAGAGGAAAAAATTAGGAAAAAAAACCTGGAACATTTTGTCACTGTGTTTTACTCTATTTTTCTGTGGATATAAGTCATTGCAGGTTTCCAGTATCATTATAAAACTGTCCATACTCACAGCCACGTATGCACGCACACACACACACACTTTCTCAATTCTCTTTCTTTTCTTTGACATACTCAGGTGTGGATGCAGGTATCCATCCCGTTGAAAGCCGATGGATGAGAGTGCGTATATACTGGTCTTGGTCTAGACTAGTAAATGCCACGTGTTAACTATTAGTTTAACCTGCTCTCCGATTTCTCGACATATCATTTGATGGTAGCAGCTGGCAAAATTCGCTTTGGAAAAACTAAAAATCAAGTGGTGGAAACGGAGCTGGGCGTCCGTCATGGCGTCTATTGTGGATGGAGCTGCTGATGCGAGCAATGTTCCGATGAGGACAACAATTATGACGAGACATCTAAGCCGAATTAGCCACAGGTACCAGTATATTTCCTGTCATCAGTCATCTCTGGACGAGTACCAGCTGACGACAGCTATGCTGACCTGCAGATACTGATCGTTGGGGGAGATGGGTTGGGGAGACAAACAATGGAGAGACAATCCAGAGAGGAGCAGCGCCTGACTCGCTGGGAGTAGGCAGATAGACAAACAGCTGGGTTGAGGTTTCCCTGGGCTCTGCTGTCATTTATTTACATCACAAAGACCTAAGGACCTGTTGAAGGTATTGAACTGTCACACTCCATGACTACATAGGTCACATTACGATCGACCATCGTTGGTCCGACAGCTGCTGTTCGCGAAGCTCATCATGCGCTAGCTTGTTGCAAAGAATAGATGCGCGGAAATAATGTCATGACACAGATCATTGTACAACTCACATCACAGTCACACATCACAGTCACACATCACAGTCTCACATCACAGTCTCACATCGCAGTCTCACATCGAATGATCGGAGCCGATTGCAGCCTGGGAGGGGACTCACAAAGGTTCATCACCTCACAGCGCCAAACGCCACCTGACAACAAAGCCGCGACAGCTGCCCCTCCCCACTCAACCCCCTCGTCCATGTACAGGAGCTAATTAAGGTCTCCGTGGGCTGTCTTTGATGTGCACCTTTCTCTGTCAGCACAACCTGCCAGGTAGCAGCCCACAGGGAGCGAGCGGAGCTGTGGAAGGAAGGCAGCTTTTGCTTTACCTGCAGGGGGCGCTGCAAGTTTTAATCGCGAGATTGATGAATAATTGATTCTTTTGACGGCCGTTGCCGTCTGCGGGGTTGCGTCCCGCTTTGCGGGATGACGTTCCTGTGGCTCGGTTCGAGACGGAGGGTTAAAGAACCAGCGAGGTGCAGACTGTCCCCTCCTAACCACTGGGTAAAACTGAATGCCAGGTAATATTTCCTCAAATCTGTGTGAACACATCCTTTTTATTCTAGCTATAAACATCAACATGCTCAGAAAAAATATATTGCCTTGGTTTCCTTAAAGACCTTAAAGAGCTGGTGGGGTGCAATATTTTTCTAATTACAGTTCAAGATACTATTTCCCCAAATCTGGGTGTATATCCCACTTCTGTCTCGAGATAGACGCCTACAAACATTACCATGAATAGAAAGAGCTCAACAACGCATGTGTCATGATTACCTTAAGTTGTGGGAGAGCTGAGACCATATGTTAATTAGGTTCTGTACAATGGAAATCCCGATTATGACCTTTTCCCATTCAGGAAGATATTTGTTAACGAGTATGTCTAATATAGAAGGAGATGTGGGTATTCATCCAGATTTCATGAAATATTATCGCACACTGAACTTTACCAAGTAATAAGAAATATATTTCACCCTACTAGTCCTTTAAAGTGGCTGCAAGTTGTCAGGGTGCTCTACTCTTATCAGTAGCATATAAAGCTGTTTGATCTACCATCAATCTTTACTGGATAGTTAGAAATTTATAAGCCGGCGAGGATAGCTAACCCCCTAATTAGTCCTCTTTCTCTTGGTTGAATTACCCTGCAAGATTGGAAGATATCCTGCAGGCTTTGTGTTGGTCTTTGATAACACACTTGTGGTGCCTTCATCTTCCCTTTTTGTTTTTGTTGTTGCTGTTTGTTTTTTGTTTTTTTTGTGGTTTTTTTGTTTTTTGTTTTTGATGTAACCAATGTTTACTCGCAGAGATTGTTCAAATTTGTTCACTGCTGCTTAGAAATAAGACAGCAACACTCGGGGTACATGGACCAGCTCAAATCAGTCATTCAAAAAATCGTCAAAGAACGATAACTGCTTCGAAATTATTCGCCTTTACACAGGTCCCCTTCATCAAAGGTCACGATCCTTCTCGAATAATTTCAGCTGGTCGTCTTGGCAACACACTGACTATTTTATTTCAAACCAATGTGCTCTAGGGCAAGATTTTTTCTTCTTGGAAAAGTCTGACACCTTCAGGTGGTGCCTGTTAAGAATAATGTAGTTGTCCTTAAAGGACTAGTGGGGTGCAAAATTTCTTTTTAATGATTGAGTAAAGCTCTACATTAAAACTGTTTTTAGGTGAATATATCCTTTCTTTAAGTTGTAAAAGTCTTCAGACAATAAGAACCTGGTATACATATCTGTGTCCAAACATCCCGATTTCACCTCTCTCTGTGCATACTGATGTTACCCAGTCACCAGAAAAAGTTCGCACCCACCAGTCCTTTAACATCGCCGGAAGTAGTTCTTGCGTTCATTATTTAATTATAGAATCTAATTATCACCCATCCTATCAATCGCTTCCTTTACACCAGTCGTAAAATTTATGCCGTAGAAATGTTTTTATTAAATGTATTCATTTATAGCAAAGCTGTTATCTAGCTTACATTTCTTCAGCAACATGAGCGCCAATGCTTTGATGAAGACAAACACAGAAGGAATGATTCATGAAGTGAATTGACACTGAGAAGACAGATCGTCGAAACCGCTGATCGACGGAAGGACGGAAGGGGATAAAAATAACTTTTAAAAAATTGTTTTGTGGAGAACGGCCTCGAACATTGACGATATCAGCGTTCGATTCTTGTTTGTGTACAGAAGATGTGGAACAAACCCAGAGTGTCATGATATAATATAGATATATATACTTTACATATTATAGAAAATAATAATGATGATAATAAAAGGTGAAGTTTGTAGGCTTCTATCTCAGAAAGGAAAGAGATGGGTAAGGGTATACCCAGCTTTTGGGAAATAATATCTTGGAAAATCTTTGCAGTCATGACCAAATAAATTATGCTTTAGATAATTTTCGGAAGGAAAAAATAACAGGTGTTTATTCATTGACACCTGGAGAATGGAAAGATAGCAGATTAACTGAAATAATTGTTCGAGGCAGTAGCAGTAGAAACAACAGCAGATGTAGATCTTGCTGACTGAAAAATAGGCCGATGACAAGACCGACGATACTCTATTGCATACTTTTTTTTCGGCTGTCTGTTTATTGATGGGTAAACAATGTCATTTCTTTTTTCTTTCTTTGTTATTAATCCGTGTCTCTTTGAATGAAAACATCTTAATGTTATCTTGACTTCTACATTCATTTCAGAAAAAAATCATGCTTTAACTAAATAAATAGTAAAAAAATTCTCGCTAAAAAGTTTGAACTTAGGAGTTTGATGGTTATTTTGTTTTTACATGCCGAGGAGGAAAGTAGCTCACCCTGTCTGAGACCTTTTGTAAACAGATTTCCTAAGAGGTTCTTATTTATGTCAACAGAACCAGCGCATGGCACAAAGAACTGTGAATATTTATTCCTGGTCGTGTTGTGGCAGGTCGCTTTCTTTGTTTGCAGGGATAACCAAAAACATATATAACCTTAACAAAAACTTTGGCGTTCAAACCGGAAGTGTCGCCAACAGATAATGGGTCTGACGGACTAGCGACTGACAGCATAATCGGAGGATAACAAAAGGAACAGGTCTAGGCTGTAACATCTCTCTGCATACATCTTTTCACCGGGAGGCAGGTCTTCTTAACCTTTCACCTCATCTCACCCCACTTGTGGTGCTTTACCAGATCAGCTCCCTGTTCCGAGACAAGCGGAGAGCACTCTGATGGCCCAGGTTCACTTCCTGCTTGTTGCTTGACACGAATTTGACTCAAAATTACTTTATACCACCCTTGAGTATTTTTTTAAATCTGATCTTTCATAACGATACTGTGAGTTCAGCTCAGTGGATTGTGTAATACTATTTCTTGCGTAAGGTTCAACGGTAGCTGTTGTTGTAGCCGTGGTCTTGTTTACCAATACTATTTTTTTTAGTGTCGTGAGGGAACTTTATACATGTCTTCACTAAATGTGTTCTGAATTTGTTGTTGCTGCTTTTTCGTGCCACTCTCTTCAGTTGTAACGATTTCAAAGTGATTGCCGATTCTGCTGATGGCCAATAAGAATCTGTTTTGCTTGTTTGTTTTTGCAGCTCTCTTTTGTTTATAATTCTGAATATCAGTTTAATTCAATTCACTGTGAGTTTGCTGTGATTTATCACTCTCCTTTTAATACCATTTTTCACTTTTAATCTAACAATTTGCTTTGGAACAAGTATTCTCCCCTTCTTCGTATTTTCAATTCTGTTGCTTGCGATGATTTTGCAGTTCCCCTGAATTTTCTCATCTTGTTTCTGGAGCTTTTATTCTGCTGGGTTACACATTTCCCACATCCCACTTGATGGCTCGTGAGCAAACAGCTCAAAACGAGTCATTCTAATCTTGCTCTGCCACGGAGAAACCCTACCTCTCCACTCCATCGGTTTCTTTTAAACAAATGCAAGTAATATAACTTTATGGATTGCATATAAATAGTTATGAACATCAAAAATCGGGCAGAGTATGTAGAAAAAAAGAAAATAAAAACTGAATAAGTGTGAGAGATTTGGTTACATTTGTTTATGTGTCTTGCATGAGAGGAAATTTCACCAGCCAAAACAGCTCATGGCCTTTGTAGTGTTAGGAATGTGTTTCTGACAACATTCTTCAGAATATTAAAAGGATTGAAGGAGACTTCATCCCATCCCCAACTTTTGTCCTTATCGAGGCAGATCGCCCTTCATTGGTCCCCGTGAGGTGTCCCGAGAAGGACACGACATGGAGCCATCACCCACACACACACTAAGAAAGAAAGAGAGGATAAAGAAAGAAATACAGAAAGAGTGGTTGTCTTTAAGCCCCGGCGACTTTTTTTCCTCCGGGAATACTACACCTGGAGGAAGCACGTTGCCCAGTCGTGTGCCAGTCAGGTGTTGTTTCACGCTTCGCAAACTCTCGTCACCCCTTTAGTCACGACTGATTTCAACGGAAAATTGCAAAACAGACGCGTGCGAGAGAGGACAACCCTCCATGTAGGTTGAAATTGCACGTCTTTCAACCTCTTCAATAGACTGACGCGTGATCTCTCGCGGGTGGCTACGGCGAGCCTTCGTTTGTCCCACACCTTAATAGGGGGTGGTTTGGGAGGCTTGTCTGACTTCTCAGCCTCCTGGAAACTACTCGCGCATCACTAATGACCCTTCACCCCGGAGGAGGACCACGGAAGCTGCCGGTCGAGCGTCAGCCACAAAGCGACGAGCAATTTCACGAGGACAGCAGCGAAGGCAGGTAAAATAAGTTCATAACCAAGTGTACTGATCAGGTGAGAACTTTTCTTTGACACACCATTTGTTGCCGCAGTCAGAGGGACACTCGATGTCTTTGTGATGTCACTGAGGCAGGTTGTTGACGGTTCTGGTGTGTGATGTGAAACTATTGTTTCCAGGCCTGGTAATCTGGTGATTTCTGGTTTTGGAGCTAACAGCTTTTGTGTAGACCGGGTATTTCTAATTTTTAAGCTAATACCTGTGGTGTAGAGCGGGTAGGTTTGGTGTGAAACTAGTTTTGGTCCCGTGGAGTACTTTTAGTGTTTGTCGTTAACACTTCCGGTGAACAGGTGATGGTCCTGTCCCGTGGCTGATCCTTCTGGCTTATTGCTGATGCTCCTGGGTTACACCTGTAGCTTGTGTTCATACTTGATACGTCCGCTTTTGAAACTGGACCTTCTGATGTGTAATCCACACTCTTGACGAGAACTTTTGTTTCACTTGGGCCTGAAGGACTGCTGAGGTCACGCACAGTTACAAGCTGACCGAAAATTATGAAATTATCGACAAACTAAAGATTATACACAGGAAAACAATAAAAGATGAATAAAAAGGTAGAGAGAAGAAGAAAGTAGAAGGAATAGAAAAATGAAAGAATGAACAAAGAGACGACTGGAAGCTTATATGGGCGCGCACACACAATACAGACTCAGAAAACATACCAACGCAAACATGACAAACATGCATCCCACTAAAAAGAAAGTACTTTGGCTGTTAACATTTCAAACTAAATTAATAGTAGTTGATGGGATTAAAATCAATCTTTCAAAGATGTGGGTAATTTTACAACAAAGTAATACACAGTAGCTGCACATGTAGTGTACACGTTCTGAAATAAATTAATAATAATTTTTTAGAGTTTGAAAATACGATAAGTTGTTGATTTTTAAAATGAAAAAAGTTGTAGGTATTCTTTAAAAAAAAAATATAAGGAAAGACACAACAGCATCGCATTTCGAGAAACTTCTTTCTTCAGCGTCTCCTGTAGTTGCAGACGACCCGCAGTGCCTAATTATACGCAGTCAATGCGACCGGAAGCTGTTCTGCCCAAACAAAATGCGTCAGTGCCGGAGGGGCCAAGTACGACAACGCATGTGATGGGGGAACCTGGGGAGGATTTCCGTAGCGGAACGACTGCAGGGGGAACTCTCATGCATTTTTGTTTTTTGGGGTGGGTCGTTCCTTCTGTCTGTCCTCCATCCCCTGCTCACCCTTTTCTGCTGCAGACCTTCTTGTAGTTCGTCCTGGGAGTAAGCTGGCCGGAAGCTGCGCCCGGTGACTGCGGGCCTCGTCCTTTTGCTCGGCGACTGAGGTTCGGGCTTTGTGTTGACGTCTGCATCATTAACCTTCATTTCAGCCGGTGCAGCTGAGCTGACTTGCGGGATTTGGTGGAGGGCCACTCGGAGGTTTAGGGACGATGCACAACGAATGACAGCCGGTGCTAAAAGGCTCTTGGGAAGCTTGAAAATGTTGGTAAAGAGCAGTCATACAGTTTAAACACACATTAGGGATTTTTTGTTTGTTTATCTTTTTTAAATTATTCTTCATATCCTCGTGTTGCTTTTTTTTTTCGGATCTGACGAGTGACGACATCACAAATTTGAGTTCGGTGGACCGTGTACTGGAAGCTTGAAGAAGGATGGCACTCATAGATAAACCAAAATTTGCAGTCCACCTATCAAAACCGCACAATAAATGAAACAGAACTGTAAACTGGTCTTTGACCCTGCCAAGATCATTGTTCTTTATGTTGTTGTTGTTGTCGCTGAGCTGGCGATGGTGGTAATATTTGCGGTCCCGATGGCTGTCATGGCAACAACACTGACTTACTGGATGTTCGTGAGTCGTCGGCAGAGCTGAAGATGGAGAGAGAGAGAGAGGGAGTGAAGAGAGAAAGGAGCCATTATAACTTGTAAATGAACTTTGTCACATTACACGTAATCACACGAGGGATGCGGGTCTTCACGACAGTCGCGACCAGCGTCAGATCGAGGCAAAGCCCCGTCTAACAGCTCTCTCTCTCTCGCACACACACACACACACGCACACACACACGCACACACACATGCACACACACACACATATGCACGCACGAAAAGGTGACACCTCGACTGAAGGAACAAAATATGTAGCCAGAACCGAAGACAACCATGCTAGTAAGGGCCGGCAGAAAGGGAGGTAAATGAGGTCTGGGAGTAGAGTAGCGGGACGTGGGGAGAGAGCGGGGCCAGCTTGACGGGTCCAGAAGGAGTCGGAGGAAAAGGTTACGGCAAAAAGCGAGAAAAGGGAATTGATTGAACCGCTCTCACCGCCGCGGTCCGCTAGCATGACGTAGGCGGGGGTCCACAGTCACGTGGGGGTCCATTTTCCAAAAGGCGGCGCGCGAGAAGGTTGGGTGAGTGGGGTGAGGGGGATGTTGGTTGGCAGCCCGCTCGTGGCGCCCCCGTAACGTTTCGCTGGCAGCTCCGTGACGTTGGGCGCGAGGTAATTACGATGACAAAAGGAAGCAGGCAGGAAATTTACAGTGCCAGACCTGCAGCAAGGTCGTTAGACACAGCGACAGCAGACTCGCTCCTTTTGCTTCCATCTGTCTTCCTCCTTGGCTGGCACTTTGGGCTAAGTGACCATCGTCCCCGCCCTCCGGCAGCCTCCACTCCCACCCCGCCGTCCGAGAACTCTGCCTCCATCCCGTAGCCTGGCGCTGTGGGACCCGCACACTGCACACTGCTCACTGCTCACTGCTCACTACACACTGCTCACTGCTCACTGCTCACTGTACATCTTCGCTTCGTAAAAAGTCTTGGCTTTTCTTTTAGAATATTATCGGACTCGTGGAGTGCTAAATTTATTCCTAATGATTGGGAAACACTGAGTTCTAAATACTTCTCGATGATGATGACGATGATGATGATGATGATGATGATGATGATGATGATGATGATGATGATGATGATGATGATGATTAAAAAGCTCTTATATAGCACTTTTCTCCATGGGTATCGAGCTCAGAGACATAAAATGGGGTAAATAACATGCAATTAGCAGAAGAGGGGTGTGGAGTAAAAGGAGGACGGATGCATAGCCTGGTGCTGTCTTTTCACAGTTCAAGAGGTCAGATTTCAAGGATTAGATATGCACTTCATGAAAGCAATGAACTAATAACAACATTATCCATTCACGTATGTATTCGTCGGATTGCTTACTCCAAGCCGAGAAGTGTTCACATAAATTATGTTTTGTAATCTTCACACCTAAATGGCCATCATGCTCAATCTCTAAACATTGGTCTCGCTCTCACACACACACACACACACAGATCAACTAGTGTCGAAAAGAAACCTAAAGATCAGAACAACACCCATGTCTCCCAATCAAAAGAAACTGATGCCGCCGATATGTAAGGGTTCATCACATCCACATATGTGTTTGTTTACTTCACAGATAGAAACAAGTAAGTGTAGTCTACACTTCCATTTTATTTATAAGTAAGAACAAATAAGTATAGTCTTTGACAGACATCGGCGAACCCAGGTCCATGCATGTTTGTAAACGTGGATATAATAATCTACAACGACAAAAAATATTGTCAAGGAAAAAAAGGAGAGAAAGATAAAACAAACGAAGAAACGAACACATAAATGAACAAACAAATGAACAGAACGAACAAATAATTAAATTTTCGATGGACTAAAGAACCTTTATTAAATATTGCAGAAAATCGTAAGATTTTTTTTTTTAATAAAAAAGCTCTTTAAACCCCCTGAAGCGTGACATTAACGATGGCCGCCGACCGTAACCTTTACATTTTCCCACTGCGCCGGCCTACCATGACCTCAGGTTCACAGTTAGTTAAAGACATTACAAACTGTAATAGGCCTTTATCCAGCTGTCAACAGCGCCTTCCCGGGCTCTGGTCCCGCTCACCCTCCATTTTGGTAATGTCTCTCGTGTAGCCTCGTCTTGGTGGTGACTTCTGCTTGGCCTCCCACCTCAGAACTCTGTAATGATATGATAACAGGACAAGTCTCACAGGAGCAGTTGAGGTTTTCGGGGCACAAAAGGGGTTGTCTCAACTGAATTAAGCCGTTCACCTCTTGATTTCCAATTAAGTGCCAGTCATCTCCCGTTTCGGGGCGGGCGTCGGGCCTGCAGTTGACCCGCCATTGTGGCACCCTGCCACTGCTGCCACCTCTGGGACCGGTGCCAAAAGGCCCAGCAAGTCCGCATCGATGATGCGTGAATGTGGAAGCTCTCTGCAACATTAATCAACCTTTGTTTCGCATCACTAAGGACAATAAATAGAGGCACCGCCAGACCTCACGCAGCGCCTCTTGCCCTCCCGACCATCACCGACAACTCTCTTTAGCACAGACTTTGGTGCAACAAGCTGTCCTCTCGTCGTCAGTGACGAGAATTCTTGAGACTCTCAACTGGAGGGAGACCAGATGTAGCAGTGGGGACTCGTTTTAGTGTAGGAGAGAGACTGAGACTGTGAGTACTTTACAGGGAGTCTACGGGTGTCTATGGAGCGGCTTCTCGAGGACATTCTTGCCCTACAATTTTTTTCACTCAGCCAAAGTTACTACCACTCAGATATTTAAGTCATCAGTCTGAAAATTTTCGACAAGTATTTTTCACTGAAATTAAAACTAAAGACAGAAATTCACAAGGATTGAAAACATCCAAAACTATTAACGGAGAAAAACAAGCTTTTTTAAATAAAAAGATTTTACAATCGTTTCGCGTCGTGTCCTCGGCAAAAATAACAGAACAAAACAAAAGAAAAATAAACAAGAATAGACACAAAAAAGCTATGGAATAAATCGTAGATTTCGAAATATTTTTTAGGTATAAAGAAAGAAAAAGAGCTTCAAAGGAGTATGAAAGAGAGAACAGCCTTGTCCCTAAAGGTGCAAGTGATGAAGAGGCTGCTTCTTGCCGATCCAGACACCCAGCAATGTGAGCACACACACCTTCATCTCATCCTGTCTATGGGGCGCCAAAAGGGAATTTTAATAACTTTTTTCTATCTATACCATTCATTTTATATTTATAGAATGTATAATTATAGAATACATTCTATAACTAGTGAAAGAAAATTTCGGTAAAATCAAAGTATTTTCTTTATACTATTCTAAGAAGTTGCTATCCAATTTTACAGATAGAATTCAATAATATAGCTAAAGACTGCATTCCATTCTACATTGAATACTATATATTATATAGTTATACTATAGAATGCATTCTATAATTATAAAATGAATTGTATAGCCAGAGAATGCATTTTATAATTCTAATATCAAATGAATGCATTTTATAATTCTGCTTTCAATGGAATACTCTGTAGAATGTATCCTATAATTATAAAATCTACTGTATAGCTAGAGAGAGAAAATTGTCAAAGAAATCCCCTTTTGGTGGCCCTACCTGTCCAGCTCATCAATTCTGTGGTTTCCGCAAGAGCTCAGCGTGACTCGTGTCACGTGTCTCACACAGCACCATCCCTCTCTTTCTCAAAGAGAACGAGTTTCCTGGAGTTGAAGAATCGGGAAGTCTGGCAATTCATCAGAACAGACTTACAGATACCCGTAGGGTGGAAATAAAAACTTGTGTTGAGTCTACACAGGGGCCTAGAAAGATTTTACTTTTGTATTTCTGAACAAAGTTTGTTGTTGTTGTTGTTGTTGTTGTTGTTGTTGTTTTGTGCCTGTGTGTTATTCTGTCTAATGACAACATGTTTATTTGTGGATCAGATAAAAATGTTTAAAGACTTAGTGGCGTAAAATTTGTTTTTCAATGACCTGGTAAAGCTCATTGCACCCTAATTCTGGGTGACCACCCACTTCCCCCTTCAGCGCCTCCTTCCGTTTTCAAGATACACACTTATCTAAATCATCGCCAAGAAGGGACAGACACCATGGACAGTTCTTTTTCCCATGTACGGATGTAGCTGACTAGTGTCTGTGGCTGTTGTGTGCAGCGTCAAGGCACCGGTCAAAGAGCCGCCCAAGAGCAACCCCAGCAAGCGGCACCGCGAGCGCCTGAACTCTGAACTCGACCACCTGGCCAGCCTCTTGCCCTTCGAGCAGAGCGTCATCTCCAAGCTGGACAAGCTGTCCGTCCTCAGGCTGGCCGTCAGCTACCTCAGGACCAAAAGCTACTTCCAGTGTAAGTTTGTCTCTGTCTCTGTATCTATGTCCATCTATCCGTGGTTCTTTTAGTTGGTGCGTCTGTCTGTCTGTCCGCCTATCTACCAGTGTGTCTGTCTGCCTGCTTGTCCACTAATGGTGCATTCTGTCTTTTTTTTTTTTTTTGCTCCAGTAAGCTTCTTTCAAGGTTCAAGGTTCACCGTTTAAGTTTCTTCAGTTCATCGCAACATCTCCATTGCTACCACAACGGGATCTCTGCCCGAGGCGAGGCATAGAAATTAAACCGTAATTAAAACTCGAGCACCACGATTTGCACTCCAGCATACTGAACTGATGGATGTCTGATAATGCAGGACAAGTGCGTCAGACTCGGTCCAGCCCCTTAGCCTCCCCATCCAGCAAATTAAAAAAAATAAAATAATTAAAGAAATATATTGATTGCGTTTGACTGTATCGCATTCTG
>SRHC01003643.1:543859-557995 GCA_004794325.1 Pomacea maculata | reverse complement strand
CACCGTCAACACCAGACTGCGCTTGACGGCGGCCATCTTCAATCTCAGGTCACACGACGGGTCGTGTGTTGATATCTTCACAGTCTACGATGGTCAGTCTTCCCAGTAACACTACTCAGTAAAGAATCAGTATCTAGAGATTAAACTAATTTGAAAACATGTATGGCATTCAAGGACTGGTGCGGTTTCACGCCTGTTTATTTGTAACTTTCTGCTGCCCTCCCTTCTTTTTGTTTCTCTGTGTGTGTGTATAAATATATAAACGCGTGAAATAGAGAGGAAGATAGCAATCAAGGAATAAACTTTATACTAAATTCTAATTGTTCTGCAGGAAATGCTTCCTCTTCCCCCATCCTACTATCGACCTGCTCCAGACCTAACTTTCCCATCTACAGCAGCGGAAGTGACGTGTTGGTCTCTTTCACTACCGGAAGCCCTTACTCCGGCGAAAGAAGCAATTTTACTGTCATTTACGAAGTGTTTAGACCCAGCGGTAAGTCACTGATTTCCTCAAAGTAAAACGCTTCTTATGACTTTAAAATATTCAGAAACCTTTACTAAAATGTCTTTTCTGACCGGCAAGAAATACGTTAATCATTCTAAGTATATGTTTTCCTTCACAAATACTGAGGGAGAAATCTTTTGTCAGAAATGCTTTCTGCAAACTATCATATTTTGAGCTGAATTTTGTTACTGCTTCTATGTAACACTTAGCACAGCACTATTTTTTTTGTTGATTACTTATTTATTTTCCTCGCCTTACTTGACATATATCCTAATTGTCTCAGCAGTTGCAGATGCCACTATAACTGACTCGGTGAATGTTACTACCACTTCACCACGTTTCCTTAAGTATCCAGAAGGATCGACTCTGTATCCCAAGTAAGTTAATTTTCTTAAATATAGTCAGTTATTCAGCAGTCAGGTAGGCTGCAAGAATATCACTCTTAAATCTGTTATTTTATTTACCACCATACCAATTAACAGTTATAAATGAAATAGCTAGCTGACATAATATGTATGTATAACCCTGACTGTTTCTCGTTTTGTTTCTTAGCAACGCCAACCGTTCCTGGGTCTTTCACACCAACGACTCCCAGTATGTTGTGCACATAACTTTTACAAACATTGATGTTGAACCTTCTCCCGGCGGCTGTAATTTTGATTATATTGAGATATTTGACAGTGAGTAAACACTCAAGTTTCTGGGCATAAACTGTGGAATACTCTAAAAATACCTAAAATAGTTAATGTTGATTTATCTCCTTCACAAGTGCCTGCGTGTGTATAACGAAGACAAAAAATATTGAAAGAGAGAGAATTTCTGCTTTAAATTTATTCTTCTTTCATTGTAGTTTTTTTTTTCGTTTAGGTAGCTTGTAATTTCTTTTCTTCTCAGTGTTTCAAGACAAGTTACGATTTATTGTAATGTGTTTTAATTGTTCTCTATCTTCCTTACCAATGAGTATGCTAGCACAAAATGTTCTTCATGGTGACACAGCTCTCTCTCTCTGATTCCCGTTGCCTCGCACGCTCACTCGTGTTTATTTATGTACGATGTATGATTGCACGTGCACAATGAGTGACGACATTGATGTAATAGTACATCCTTACATGTATTAGTAGATGTTTAATGGGAAAAAGTCGATCTTTTATATGCAATATTGTTCATACATCTTAGCACTTATGTGATGATTGCTTATACGTATGTGTATATGTTTATTATTTTGTGAGAACAAATAAGCTTTAAAGATGGAAAATTGTAGACTTGAGAACTTATTATGATGAGGTAAATTGGGAAACGCATACATGTTGATAATACGGTTGTGTCCAACATGTACAGGTGCAATGGAAGGCAACAGACTGGACAGACTGTGTGGCCGCCTGACCAGACGGCAGTACTACAGTACAGGCCAGTCTCTCTACATCACCTTTCACAGCGATGACTCTGTAACTAGAACAGGTTTCAACCTGACTTACACGGCAGCACGTCGATCATTTATTTACCCAGCCACTAGTAAGTTCAAAGACTAACAATTTACTACAGTTTTATCAGTTATGCAATAACAAATACAGTTGGTTGGTCAAGGATGCTGGTAAATTACTGATAAGTAATCGTCATCTAAGATGCATCCAGTAACTACAGGATCACAGACATGTTGCATACAAGTAGACAGCACCATGCACACTCTCTCTCTCTAACACACACACACACTCTCTCTTACACACACACTCTCTCTCTCTAACACACACACACTCTCTTACACACACACACAAATGCATGGTTTGAGGGAGTGGACGGAAGCAGACATGCGGTGGCTAGTATAGTGGTACAGTATTCAGTATTCACACATTTTATGTTGCAGCCTGCCTTTACGATATTGTACTGACTGGTGCCGACCAAAGTCAGCGATACTTACAGTACCCAGGAAACAGCCGCACTTATTCAAAGTAAATAAAACCTTTTCCTTTCCTTAAAACAAATCATTCATCAAAACAACTAAAAATTGAGCTGATAGATTAGGAAGATTGCTAAATACGAGGCCACTTGAAGTTTACATTAATCATCAACTAACATTGTCGTCGTCACCCGATGTTCGCATGGCGGTCTTTGCTGGTACACATCGTCCTAATATTAGTCTGCAAGGTACAACATTATTTATCGACAAGGGCAGTTAAGGCTTGTGATCGTACTAGATACAAATATATGTTGAAATAATTTTCTCTCTCTCTCTCACACACATACATTCCTAGCAACAGCCGATACAGTGGTTGACCTTAGGTGACCTGAGGCTAGTACAAGATGGCGGCCAGTAGAGTTTATCCAGTGAACGGCACGTGGAATAAATGAGTTGCGGTGACAATTAGTTGTACAGACAGGCATCGTGTACCTACAACCAGACCACAAGAGTGAAACCTTACATGCCAACACATGATCAGAAATACAGAAGACGCTTTAAAACAAATAAATAACAAGAATAATTTCAGTGGCAGAAGTGAAATACTGAATTGTGAAACAAAAACTTGTTGTGCTCATACATTTTTTCCTCCATGACCATTCAAATTTCTTGTCCACCGAATACTGATTGACTTTATTTTTCTTTGTTCTATTTTCAGCAACGTTGATTGCTACTGGCTCCTTCAAACCAACAGTATAGACTATGTTGTGCACGTGACTTTCACGTTTGTTAGCACAGAGTCTAACACTGACTGTTCCTACGACTTCGTTGAGGTCTTTGACGGTACGTTAAACGACTTATTAATGACTTGTCATCTACTGCTCATCTACACTTCCCTGCCTACCCCCCTTGCTGATAGGCTGCACGAGGTTCAGTTTCCTTTTCATTTATTTCCTTTCCTTTCTTCAGTAAAACATGAATACATTATATATCTAATAAATGTTTGAAAATGCTATGTAATTTTTTTATCATTTCACAGGGACATATTCACAAAAGAGAAAGGTTTTCAAACTTTGTGGGCAGCTGGGTGAACAGCGTGAGTTCTATAGCTCTGGTCAGTACCTGCTCATCCATTTTCACAGTGATGTATCCGGAACAGGTCAAGGTTTCCAACTGACCTACACGTCAGCTCGCCGTTCAGCATCACCGCAAGACTCATGTGAGCTCGACTGACACGAAACCCAAGGGTTATACAAGACCTCAGCTCTGATTACTTTTCTATTGTACGCAATATAGTGATGTAGTGTATCCAATCTGTTAATGTATGCAAACTATTAATGTATCGTATGCAGTATATTAATATATTTTATGCAATGTATTTCCGTATTGTTTCCACTCTGTGTTAATATTCCCGCTCACCCAACTCTCAAAACATTGACAGCTGCTTTCTAGCGTGACCTGACCTCCACACACGTGACTCACGCTCGTCACGCTTTGTTTGATGATGGAGGCTGTGACGAAGTATTACAAAAGCTTGTTTTAAAGAACATTGATACATACGATGGTTATTTCCCTTTATTTGATGTCCTGCAGGGTTCTGTTTTGGGTTCTTTATTTTCATGATGTACACCAAGGCACTGACAGACCATGTCTATCAAACATTCCAATGTAGATGACTCTCACGTCAATCACGTGACGTTACCATTGTTGATTTGTTGCAGACGGGGCGTGTCTACAAGGAGGTCATCTTCCAGTGAACTACAGCACACAGTATCTAATATATCCTCCCAGCCCCATGCTGTATAACATGTGAGAAGCCATTCAATTATTGACTGTTTAAAAGCTTCTGTTAATAACTGCCGCGATAAAAGCTTGGAAAACTCTGTGAGTTGTGGCGAAAACAATCTCTTTAAAGTTTGATAGTTCCGCAAATTGGGTACTTACATATTTATTGCAATTACGCCCTGAAAATGTATCTATCTAAAGTATCTTCTGTTTAATCTCTAGCAATGTTAACTGTAACTGGCTCCTTCAGACAAGTTACTATGACCACGTCGTGCACGTGACTTTCACGTTTGTCGACATGGAAGCTAACGCCGATTGTTCCTACGACTACGTGCAACTATTTGATGGTAAGTTGATGTTAACTGCATGTGTCATTGTCATATTGTGATTACAGCACATGGCATGATTAATCACAGCATACAGCTTGGTTTAGTCAACGCTAGTTACGTCCCATCCTGGAAGAGATCGAACACATACACAAACACACACACACTCTCAAGCATATAGACACACGCGCGCACGCGCACATTCTCTCTTTATGTAACTGGCCACAGAAAACACCCATCTGGGTTTAGCCGTGTGCAAAAATGATGTCATTGTGTACAGGGTCCACCCCGTTTGCACCCAGCCTGGGCAAGGTGTGCCAGTTTACATCACGTGACTTCTACAGCTCGGGGTCCTCTATGTACATCAAGTTTGTCAGCGACAGCTCAACAACAGGAGGAGGATTCGAAATCACCTACCAAGCTGTCTCTCGTTATAGCTTGCCTACAACTACAGGTTAATTGTCAGTTACTCGTTAATGGTTAATTACTAATTACTGACCAAGGTAGTGTGGACTTAGTTAGTCTTGTAGTCTGTTATAAACTAAGCTATAGATGGCTACGACTGCTGCACCTAAAGACCGGGAAGAAGACTCACCTAATCTAGTGTCGCTCTTGGTTTGAAGTCTTTGTGAGGCTTGTACTGCCTCCATCAGTCGTCTGCTTGACTTTCGTCCACTAGTTAACCCTTTTGTTCACTACTTTTTTTTAAAATTCAGATCTCTCCCTGTACACCCTGTCTAATACCACACCATCTGGTTACAATGTCATGCCCCACCATGTCCACACCCTGTGCTGTCCTGTCACAGTCATGTCCTATGCATCGTGTTCAACACAAACATCACTTGTTTCCTTAGTTACACCGACTACCTGCTCCCTCTACCCAACATCACACACAGCAACCAGTTACACTGAAGAGTATGTGCAGTACCCGACCACCTCGTCGAACTACCCCAAGTAAGTCTGGTCTTCATCCAATTGCTTAAATAATGATTAAGATGTTTAAGATAACGTTTAAGATTAAAATCATACCAATCACAACGTCCTTTGGTTATGATTCCTTCTGATAACTTTCTATAAATAAAGTCCTAAACATGTTTCATCAAAGTACTTTACTGGTTTCGAGGGAAATCATCAGGGACAGCCGGACAGAAATAACACAAAACTTTTACATCAAGAAAGTCTGTTGGTTCAAAGGTGAATGAGGTTTGCAAAAGAAAAACTTTGGCGGCCAAACGTTGGTTTTGTCGACTTTACAAACGTAGAAATTAAGAAGGCATTAAATCGGATTGAACAGTGGAACCACAGAGCGTAGATATAGAGTGGGTGCACTCCCTTTTCCTTACTTGTTAAGAAAAGTTACGTCCCTTTGCAACGTGATACTACCAGAGTGCAGCCTCTCTATATCTACGCTCTCAGGTCGGACTTCATTCAGTTTCCCCTCATTGAGAATAACCTCACGGAATTTCTCCTTACTGAATATTGACTACAGGTGTCCAGCTCGATTGTAGACACTTTGTGGTCTGTACACACTCACTGGTTTCCATTACAGCAACGCCGACTGCGGCTGGCTCTTTACAGCTGAGAACTACGATTATGTTGTGCACGTGACTTTCACTTTTGTTGACACACAGTATGATAGTGATTGTGACAACGACTACATCGAAGTCTTCGACGGTAAGTTCAGTCAATAAAACTTTGTTTAGAAATACATTCTGATTTTTTTATCTTACACAATCGGCAACTTATTCCCAATACATATGGTTGTCCATGGTTTATTGTATTGTTGGATGTACTTATATGTACATCCTAACGCTATTTCTCTCTCTCACAGACACACACGCACATACGAACTCATTCTTACACATCACTGATACACACACTTATCCACACACACACACCTCGTACATACATCCTACTTTTCTTTTTTTTTTTTTTAATTTGCTTTCTTTCCTTCTATCTTTCTGACAACCTTCATATTTTTTCTTTCGTCTGTCTCTCCCTTTTTCCAAAGCGACTCTAATGCATGGGATTTAGGTTATGAAACTGGAATTTCGAATTCTTGTTTTGCTTTTGTTTAACTAACCTGGGTTGTGAACAGGTTCTAGTAGCTACTCTGCCAGCCTGGGCAAACTGTGCGGGACTAGGTCACGTGACTTTTACAGCACGGGGCAGTCTGTGTACATCAAGTTTCACAGTGATGGCAGTATAACAGGAGGTGGCTTCAACCTCACCTACACAGCTGTGGCTAGGTTGAACGTGCCTGGGTCCAGCTGGAACGTGCCTCGGAGTGATGGGGACGAGCCCAGTTCTTCTTCTGGAAAAAGTGGACTTTCTGGTAAGTCGGAAGTGACGTCATTACCAAAGTACCGCAGTAGCTACCGGTACCGCACTCGACTCCATGAGTGACTTACAAGAGTGAGCTGTACAACACGAAGTTACCTGTTCTTAGTAATTTTCACAACCTCAAATGTTGTTCGTATAATTTTCATCATTTTGTAATTGATTTTACTTTCACATTTCTGGGTACTCCATGTTCTTCCTCCATTTCATTCAACGCAAACAAATACTTTTTTCATAATAGATGTTTTCTCTTTCCGGTCATCTAATCACTTTCTAAGCATTTCTAAATGAACTCGTTGTATTATACCATTGCAGACTTAAAATCTTTTTTGCGCAAGTACACATTAATGCAAAACATCATTTGTTTTAATATCCTTTGATACCAACGAGATCATAGCTAACACCTAGAGTTGGCTTATCTTCACTTCTCGAAGACGACTAGAGCTACTTTATTGTTTGCATCTACTTTCATGCCAGTGTAGCCTTACTTCATGTCTGTGACTGTTGGATATTTTGCAGGAGGATTAAGTACTGCTGGTATTGCTGGAACAGGAATCGGAATTACTGTGTTCCTCGTGTTTCTCTCCGTAATCATGGCTGTATTGAGACGGTGTAATGTCCAACAAGCGGCAAGAAATCGCTCCACTAACACCACCACCACCAACAACAACAACCGAAACATTGTGTCCTCCCGCCCAGCCAATGGTTTTGCTCCGCAGCCGGGACCTCCCATTGTCACCAGGCCACTCCCCCCTGTCACCACAGTCCCTCCCCCTAACATCTCAATCCCTCCATCTTACACCGCAGTCCCTCCCACTACCATCTCAAGTCCTCCATCTTACACCGCAGACCCTCCCTCTTATGAAGTCGTCATGCAGGGTGCAATCTACCCTAATGTTGGGGTACACACGACGAACTATCCGCTGCCACAAGGCTCTCTGTACCCGACAGCAAGACAAGCACCTTCTGCACCAGCGGGTGTCCCGGTAGGTGTCTCACAACTCAGTGTCCATGATCTTTAAACAACTTGTAGACGGATGGTCTGAGGTCTGGCACCATTAGAGAAAGTGCATCACTCGGGGTCAAACATTTCTTCATGAATAAAGGACATCCGCTAAGTCCGCAGCAATCTCTCTGTCTCTTTGTCTTGTCACTGTCTCTCTGTTCTCACCCCTCCGTTCTCTTTTTATTTCATAAACTGTGTTGTTGTAGTAGTGTAACAGGTGAACATCCTTCCTGTAATAGTGTAGGTCCTTAAGGTATTCCTCCCACAGGGCGAGGTGTAGATGTAAAGTGTATGGCATTACCTTCTTCTCTCTCTCTCATGGGACATTACACATAAAACTTCATCGTCATCAATGATCAGTATCACAAAATACGTTTATTTTGTAGGTGACGAGTGGTCGGGTGAACCAGTCCTTCAGTATGTAGCAAGTGAGTACATCTGTGTTGCTGGTGTGTTTAACCGCTGATGTGTGTAGACGTGTGTCTGATAAAGGAAAAGGATCTTGGGAAATAATTGCTGTACTGACCTTTGCACCACTAGGCCTTTAAGATGACGTGCTTTCTAAATATAGGATGAGGACGTTAAAATATAGGTCAGCACCTGATACTTTAAATTATCGTCTGTAAGTATCGTTGTCACGCAGACGCACACAAACACACACTTCATTAAACAGACACAGGCTCTCTGTCTCTCACACACACTACAATATTACCGCTAAAGGTCACTAAAGTATATGCTAATGCTGCAGGTGAGCAGATGTTCAAGTGCGCCATTCCTTCAGACTGCGGTAGTCTGTGGTGCTGACAGTCGGTCATCGGTCACAAGGGTCACAAGTTCGATGACCTCTGCTAGGGGTTCAACTTTTCCTGTTTACCTGGAGAGAAGGCGCAGCACCAGCTCCAGGGCAGCAGATGATGGGACAGACTGTTTGTCCCATCAACTGAGAGACTACAGCATCTCTTGAGACGGCGGTTGTCCACAGTTGGTCCGTGCTGGCATGTCTGTGAAATCAGCAAAGATCACTTTTTTTATAATAATACTTTAGTTTTAATATTATACAATGTTATCAATATCACAACCAATCACTATTTCACTGTTTGGCGGAAGTGCTGTCTACTCTATGATGTAGAACAAAGGTTGACAAAAGAATTACCGTCTGAAGAGTTCGCTAGATGAATTAACCCAGGCTAGCGCGTGCGTGCGTGTTGTGATGCTTTATTTATGTGCACGTGCATGTGTTTGCGCTCTCAAGGAACCTTGATGTTAAGGCGACCTGAATGCAAGGATCTGAAAAAGTGAGCATAGTTGGTGGAGTTCTTGTTAAATTTGATGATGATGATGATGATGATGATGATTGATTGATTGATTGATTGATGAATGATGAATGATGAATGATTGATGATTGATGATGATTGATGATGATGACAGGGGTATAGCCCAACAGTGTGTTGCTAGTTTATGTGATTTCCGTATATCTCTAACAGGTTGCAGTGCAGTGTAGTGGATTATTGTACTGTTTATAAAACTTTACTGACAATGTGCATCTTCTCTAAGTTTTACCCATGGTGGAATCTCAACAAATGCCTGTAGAGTTAATATTCTTGTTTAGATAGTAGTGATCATGACAAGCAGACTTCAGAATGTAATTTTAATAAATTTGTATGAAAAAAATGATTAAAATCTTGAGTTTCAGAATAATCTTCAAAATGATGTAATGAAACGTTTCTTTAAGGAGACTGAGAATACTGAGATTGTATCCGTCTGTTAAAAATGACATAAACTAGACTCCAGAAGAAAGCCTATTTTATGTTAACACTAGTGCGTGAACAAGACAAACAAAAAAACAGCCCCTTCCCCCCCACGAAGCCTCCTCTTCAACTTAACACACAGTCTCCACTCCTGCCGCTCCCCTCCTGAAGCTCGGTACAATCCAGTCCAAAAGCCGACCAACAGGAAACAAGTAACAAGAAGGAAAAATAAACGCGTAGAGAAAATTTCCAGTATTTAAAATCATTTACCAAAACATTACCCCCAACCAACAGCCTACTTTCAGTTATTTACCTCATACAAAACACTATAATTCACTCTCTCGAAACAAAAACTTTCGCCATTAATTCAAAACATTCAAACGACATCAACATCGATTTTAAACCAAAAAAGTGACACAGACACAGACACAGACTCAACTCAACAACTTCAATTTGAAACATTTTCCTCTAAAGTCTGGTCAGGACCTTAACACACCGTTGCCAGACACAGTTAAGACAGAGACCATCACAGGAGTAAAATAAAGCACAACAAAACAATCTTTTTCATTCCTCTCTAACCCTTCACATTTCGAACTGTCAGAAACCCTTAATTACAAACTCGTCCATCTCACGACTTAACACACTGACACGCCGATCGGTCGACTTCCTTCTCTCACTCCTATATCCCTATATACCTACTATATAACTCCTATATCCCTATATCCCTACTATATAACTCCTATATCCCTATATCTCTACTATATAACTCCTATATCCCTGTCCCAGCAAACAGTGAAGCCACCTGTATGTGACAGTGTAGTTCAGACACACCGGGAATTTTACTGTGTATTGAGAATAGAAACGACAAGGAAAGTAAGTGAAGACTACCTGTCAACTGTGATATTTACTGTGTGTTTAGCTTACGGATGTTACTCTCAGACCAGAAAAACATTGTTTACTGAGCAGTTCTCTGAGTTATTTGTTGTCGTGAACTTGTGGCGCACGTGACTGTTGTAAGGTGTGGGACTCCTATTCATGACCATTCTCCATTCAGTCATTACTAATATGGAAAGGAAATTCCC
This sequence comes from Pomacea maculata, assembly GCA_004794325.1. Taxonomy (NCBI): domain Eukaryota; kingdom Metazoa; phylum Mollusca; class Gastropoda; order Architaenioglossa; family Ampullariidae; genus Pomacea; species Pomacea maculata. The sequence continues at coordinate 547,309 of SRHC01003643.1, read as the reverse complement.
GGGTAGTTAACTCTGGCATCATTGTATGATTTCCTTGGTGGACTTGCAACCTTAAACTGTAATGAAAAACATGGATTCTTCACAAAAGCCAGATTTTGTTGCTGCTCACTTTTATTACATTGTGAACAAATGATGGTCCTTGAGCAAAGTCTTGACAGTAAGCATATTAGTTTGTCTCATTTGGAAACAAAATAGTCCAACGGAAAAAGGAGATATCTTGTGTGTATTGTCACGTGTCAAATATTAACTTCAACGAGTAAACATTTAATAAAACATGTTTAACCTCATATTTGTTCAGATTATTTATAAGATGTCCTAAACATTTTCCCCTTTCTGCCTATTTAAGTCAACATAAATACTAACATTATCTACTCTATATATTTCTTTCAAGCTGGAAACTCATCCGATATAAGAAACCGCTAGGAGTCGTCAGTACGATATTTGTGGCCGCTACCCAGACTGAGATGCCGAGTAAATATTCTTTGTGAGTTGTAGGACGAGCACTATAACAGTTTTTAAAAATCCGGGTACGAGTGGACCCACCCACAGGCCACCTTAATGTGAGTGAGTCGTTACATCTTGTCTATTTATCAGAATTGGGTTTCTGAAAAAAGAGTCGTGAAGCTAGTATCTTCATTGTAGGTCAGGGGTGGGCAATTAATTTTCTCAAGGGGCCGCATGAGAAGTTGGGATAGTTTTACAGGGCCGGACTAATATAGTTAACTCAGTTGTACCCAATACTTTATATATAGTATATATACTGGAGGGCGGGCCGGTCAGAGACAGGAGGCGGGCCGGATCCGGCCCGCGGGCCGGCGTTTCCCAGGTCTGTTGTAGGTCATATCCGGTTAAGACTGATCATATGACTGTTAACGGAAATCGAGAGATACAGACGGCGCGATGGAACGACGAAGGTTGTGTTTGATCGCTTGGACCATCGCAGCAGGTATTGTAACAGGTAAACATCCTACGATGTATTCTGTTGTAAAAGTACAGATTGTGAGGTGCAAGTGGCAGAGTGTGGGAATAGGATAAAGGCTAAATAATAATGATCGTGTAGCAGATGTAGCGATGTCATTGTGTTGTTGTTTGAATCCCATTTTATTTCTTCTCCGCAAATGACCAATGTAGTATTCTTTCATTAGTGTTTTAATTCCCACAGGTGCTCTGTCCGGTTGTGACAGCCAGTGTGTTACAAACTCAAGGCCTGCACATCTCATCGCCAACCAGAACAAAACTTTGTCCTTCAGTGTCCAGTCTGTGGGAAGGTGGTATACCTTTTTCATACACACCTACACCACTTACTGAATACTTATTTTATCCTTAAGTGACTTGATGTTCTTAAATAATGGTTTAATGGAAACTGATTTTTTCGGTCTTAACTCTATAATCTATTCCCAAATTAACTGAGAAATTCAGAAGGGTTTGACCAGGTAGAAGTTTCGTCGCTTACTCAAATACTAGCTGTGGCAACTATATTGTTTTATCTCGCATACCACACACAACATAGTGCAAATAGGTTTGATGAGGCCTACTGATAGCCAGTTATCATGAGAGTGAAGGAGTGGCATATGATAACATTGTTGTCTCTCGTCCTGAGGGTCCTGGTTCAAGTCCCGACGACACGATTAAAATTATCGGCTGGTGTGTTGGAAAGGATGGTGTGTTGTGTCTGTTCACTAAATGATACACATCATGTTTTATTTACACAGTAACTCAAGCTGTGAGTGGCTCCTCAGCTCCAACACCATCAACACCAGACTGCGCTTGACGGCGGCCATCTTCAATCTCCGATCAAGCAACGGATCGTGTGTTGACAACTTCACAGTCTACGATGGTCAGTCTTCCCAGTAACACTACTCAGTAAAGCATCACTTTCTACAGATTTCACTAGTCTGAAATAATATATGGTGAAAAAGTTGTCGTAGGGGTTCATCTACATCTGCATGTGTGAATCACCCATCCTCGCTCTGATATATATCATATATATGTATGTACAATTTTATGTGTGTGACTACGTGTCTGAGATAAAGAAAGAGAGCAAGAAAGGTGTTAAATGTAAATGATAATTATTGTGCAGGAAGTTCTTCCTCTTCCCCCATCCTACTATCGACCTGCTCCAGACCTAACTTTCCCATCTACAGTAGCGGAAGTGACGTGCTGGTCTCGTTCACTACCGGAAGTGATAACTTCGGCACAACAAGCAACTTTACTGTCAACTACGAAGTTCTTAAGATCAGCAGTACGTAGTGAGGTCCTCAAAGTCGATAAAAGCTGATATGAAATAATATAAAATAATATAACATAAAAATAGTCCAGACCATTGAGTCAGACGTGTCTTAGTTTACAGAAAGGCGTTCATAATTCTATGAAACTAAATTTTTCTGTAACATTTAAAATTTTTTCTCACTTCAAGAATATTCTAGCTTGTGGAGAGCTACAGTATGTCCAATGTCTTGTCGCTCCTCTTGTGACACCACATGTCCACACCTGTTTGTGTTTACCTACATAAAACATTTTGGAATGAACTCAGTTCTAATATTTATGTCATGATTTGTCGTCTGCTGCAGATGCCACTATAATTGACTCGGTGAATGTAGATATTGGTGCTCTACACATTTTTAAGTATCCTGAAGGATCGTCTCACTATCCCAAGTAAGACAATTGTATTAAATATAATATCAGCTACTTAGCAGTCACGTGAGCTATAAAATATAATCCTTAAATATATAGTTTTATCTTACCTTACTAAGTAGCAAATGAGATGAATAGTTGATTTCTGTATACCACTGACTGCAGGGCTTCTGCTAAGGGTAAATTCTTTGGGGTCCCAGGGACCCCTTCCTCAGATTTCTAAGGGGTCCCAGGCTAACTCTAAGGGGTCCCTTTACAATGTAGAAAAAAATCAACAAATCAACATACTTTGTTCAACTGCCTTTCAGGCACACAAAGCACTGTAATGTCTAGTCAGAAACGGTGAGATTTCTGTGCCATGATGTCTGTGCAAGCATCTGTGATGAGCGTATGCTCAGTGTACTTGGGGTGCTCACTTTCTTTCCGTTTCTAAGGCAATTAATTTAACCACGCTGTCAACGACATCTTTGAAATAAGTTAAATAAGCTGCACCTGGTGGTGGATGGGAGAGAATGTATGAAAGTATGAATGCCTCAGATGCCATCATTCAAGAGGAAGTTCTCGACCGTAACCTGGCAATTAATAAGTTAGTGAGAACTAGAGATGTAAGAAACACCAACGAGAGGTGGCACGTTGCTAAAAGTATAAAAGTTGGGATTAAAAAAAAAACTGGTGCAAGGTAGAAAAGCGAACCTCGGCAAGACGTGACGCCCTCAGCTCAGTGACATTCAGTGGATTCTGAATGTTAGTAAATCATGAGATGAAGGGGGATCGAAGGTGTTTGAAACTGTACAAATAAATTAAACGAGTTTCAGT
>SRHC01003643.1:493733-542014 GCA_004794325.1 Pomacea maculata | reverse complement strand
CACACACACACACACACACACACACACACACACACACTGATAACCAATTAATTACAATGCTTGTGTGTTGCAGTTTGTTCTTCAAGTGCTCCCCTCACCGCTGTTCTCCACAACAAACAGTTTTTAAGATACCCAGCAGTGTCGATCACATACATGAAGTAAGATTATGTTGTATTTCATTGGGATATGATATTTCTGTACATATTTGATTTATAGATTAAAACTGGATGAAAAAGTTCTATAAAAATCAAATTGGTTTTGAAGTATCGACTGATGTTGTTGTTACGTTTGTATTAATGTGTTGATGATGATAATCGTACTGATGAAGGAAGCAGGGAATCCTTAACAGTAACATTCATGTAATAATACAAGTTACACCTAAACATTGAAAACGTGGATACAGAGGAGAGATCACAGACTTTGGTAGGCTGGGTGTAACATGAGGTAAGTGTTTAACAATAATACAAACCAAATGGCCGCACATCTTGAGCAAACTATACTACTCCTAGGAAGCATTGAGGTAGCATGTTTCGGAAAATATCGGGTAGAACCTGACAATAATTTCTAGCTGGTTGGGTTGTGTGTTTTTCAGTGATAGAGACTGTGGCTGGAGGATTCAGTCCGCCAGCTTGGACTACGTGGTGCACGTGACTTTCATATATGTCAGTATTGAGAACTATCGTGACTGTTCCTACGACTATGTAGAGGTATACGACGGTAAGTTATTTTTATTTGAATTTCACAATTCTGTTCCTGTGTAAGCAATATTGTGTGAATTCAGGTTTTTCTTGACAAAGTTTTGTTGATTCATTGAAAACATCGTTGCTCAGGCTCCTCCATGCTATCAAACAGACTGGCATCAGTCTGTGGGAATGAATCAGGGCAAGAATTCTACAGTTACGGTCGGTCATTGTTCATCCAGTTTCACAGCAGCACAAACATCAAGGGAGGTTTCCACTTGTCCTATGAAAGTGTCCTTCGGTCGGAGGCGCCGCCACACGCAGGTAAGTCTGAGTGATGATGATCACTGGAAAACTCAGCCTCAATCTCACCTATAACCCTTAGCTCATAGTCTTCTATATTCAAAGCTGTTATCGATGTCACATCCTCATTATCAAGCTCTTACAGCAGACTATATTGTTTAACAAGGGAGACAAGTTTTCACCTTTGACAAAACAATTGTCTCCCCTCCTCCATCACGTGCAGGAGTCAAGACTGCGGGGCAAATGATATAAAATGAATTAAAACACTACAGTTTATTTTACTTTGAAAAATCTACATTAACAATTTTCTTTTAATTGACAAAATAAGTAATGAAGAAGTCTTTTGTCAAAAATCACTGCTCATCTCATCGCTGCAGAGGATGTTATTTACTGGCTTCATTTCCTTCAGGTGAATATTGTTAATGATTACATGTAACACTCAATAGACCACTTGTCTAGAGGAGTAAAGTACAACAGCAATCTTCCGTAAATATTTAACTTATTAATGTTTACGTGTGTTGGTTTATTTCTGTTTATTTAATGATAAAGCTAGGTATCAACTTTTTTCTCTCTTTTAGCTGTCATTCATTCCTTTTTCCACCAGCCTGTTATGTTTTAATTTCTCGCCTTTTGCAGGTGGCACTGAGATTGTGAATGTTGATCTTGCTAATGAACATTTTCTTAAATATCCTGAAGGATCATCTGCGTACCCCAAGTAAGCGAATTTTGCATAATTTTTTTCAGCAGTCAGGTAGTGTCAGGTACCGGCAGTCTGACATTGCGCATTCTTTCAAATGAAAACACGAGATCACTTTCAGGTTGGGATATTCCGTAGTTAATATACATCAAAACTTGACAATACATAGCAATGCATATAAGTTTCAAACAGAACAGTTTAAATCAATGCTCAGGATGCACATTAAATCACTTAGGTTGCACTTCACAGACTAAGGGTGCACATGCACCGCTACTTAATACAAATGTCTAAGTCTTTCAGTTCGCTTCTCGAAGGGTCTCAGTTTTTTCTCTTTTAAAACAGTTCAAACAGCTCTTACCCTGATCTCCTTTAAACAACATGAACGTCACATTGTCCCTTCCACGTGGGTGCCGATGGTACCCAGTCACTGGGCACCCGCTCACACTAGTCAAGTCTCTCCTGACTTTCTCTCGCCGCTAGTCGCTCCCCCACACAAAGCAGTGGAGTTGCTGACGACAGGCTTCCTGTTGGCGCTCCTGTCGTCGAAACGCCCTCAAGCTGTTCCGGATGATGGGGGGGGGGGGGTTCCTCTCCTCAGGCCACCATCATTCCTGTTGCTGGTGTTGTCGTCGTCGACGTCGACTCCGGCTGACAAACCTCTAGCCGTTTCGAGCCCGGCGCCGCACTCCCCCGCACACAGCAGAAGAGTGGTGTGTGCAAGCTTTTGGTTTGCGGTCACTTTGGATTTCGTTTTTCTCCTAAAATTAAGGCAATTTCAATTTAAACATTGTGATTTGTGCCCTATGGGGTGCTGCTAATCATGCCTGCAGAGTATTCAACTTTCAGGAGCATTTGTGGTCGATTTGTGTGGACTTTTTGGTCTTTCATGCACAAGCGAGCTCGGACGTCGGCGAGAGTGTACAGTAGGGCCCAGATATTGAGGGGGCGGTGTGTTGCTGGCGATCATGGTCGCTAGCTTGCTGTTGTGCTCCGGGGACGTGGAGCGAAACCCGGGCCCCGAGCAGGACTCAGAGAATACTGATCCCAAGGCAAGTTCTAGAGACGTTGGTTCCAACGATGACATGAAGCTAATGATCACTGCCATGTTTCAACAGCAACAAGAACAGTTAATGGCTGGTTTTAACTCCGTGAAAGATCAACTAAGTTCTGTCCAAGATGCGTTGAGTACACTTGGATCTGACATCAGTGACCTAAGAACTAGAACTGTACATCTAGAGGAGGAATTCGATCAAGTCTACGGAAAATTTCAAGAAACAACTTGTACAGTTACGGACATGGAAGGTAGGCTGAGAGAGTTCATGTCTCTTACAAATGAGAAGATAGACAAGCTGGAGGCGTACTCAAGGAAAGACAACCTCAAATTTTACGGAATACAGGAATCGGACAGAGAAACATTTTCTACTTGTGCTCAGAAGGTGGTCGACGTGTTACACGACACTGTCCCCAACAAAGTGTGGGCCCTGTCCGACATAGTACGCGCGCACCGTGTCGGCCCGCAGCAAAAGGACAAACCTCGCGCCATCATAGTCCGCTTTACTCGATGGGCAGACAAAATGGAGGTGCTCACAAAAGGCAGGAACAAACTCCATGAACGAGGTGTTAAAGTGTCAGGAGACCTTACAGCCAGACAGAGAGAGATTTTAAGAGAACGTCGCTCCCAAGGACTACATGCGTACTACGTGGGAGACAGACTGATCGTAGAGGGAACCACTCAACGTCGTCATGACAACACAGTGTCACGTGATGGGGCTAGCCACAGCAATGGAGGCATGGCGCCAGGACCGGGGTCCCCCACGGCCGGAGTGCAGTTCGCGGGCGACCCCCCCCCCCCGGCCCTGGCTATGCCGAAGCTGAGAGGCCGAAAGACGGTGGCAGACCAGACTTGACCCCACAGCTACAGTCAAGCAGCCGTACCACAGGAGGTAGCCGTAACAGAGACCAATCTAACAAGACTACCACAGGAGGTAGCCGTAACAGAGGCCAATCTAACAACACTACTACAGGAGGTAGCCGTAACAGAGACCGATCTAGCAACACTACTACAGGAGGTAACCATAACAGGAACCAATCTAGCAACAGGTCCCAGCCACTACTCACAGACATGTACCAGAGGTCACCGATCACCACTCGGTCTGGCAGCACGAGAGGTACACAGAGACAAGAAACGGACTGGAGCTAGGGATGTGGCCCTGGCCCCAACCTCACTGACCTACAGGAAACATTAACTTCCCCTGCTATCTGTGTTTCAAACATGAAGATAATGTCGTGGAATGTTCAAGGACTAAAATACAAACTAAAAATGCCATCCTTCAGAGAGTTCTGTGGAAAGTTTACAATTTTTGCTTTATTGGAGACCTGGTCATGTCAGCTGAGTGAGATAGAAGATGCCTTCTCAGACTATGTTGTATACTTATCTTCACGCGAACAGAGACTCAAGGGTGGTGTAGCTGTTTGTATTCATAAAACTGTGTCGTCAGATATTAGACTTCTGAAGCTGGCAGAGGATTTTATTTTTCTTAAAATAGGTAAGTCTGCTTTGAACAGCTGGGAGGATATTATTGTTGCCTGTGTATATGTAGCACCAGAAAGATCAGTAATCTATGGGGATGACAACAGTAAAGGGATAGAAAATTTAGGTCAACATATGAATCAATTAGCTAGTGAACATCCGTACTTACCATGGTTGTTATGCGCTGATTTTAATGCCCGCACGGCGGAACTTAGTGATGCTGACTATGATGATAGCGATAGACATGTACACCCCCTAAAAGACCTTAAAATTCTGTTTGAGACATCTGTAACACTCCCTCCACGCTCATCCAAAGATCTTAGCATAAATAAATTTGGTCAGGAACTTATAAAGCTCTGCAAAGAATTTGATATTTTTATTGTTAACGGTAGATCAACCAGGGATGAACAAGGAGAAATTACATGTGTAGCTAACAGGGGCAAAAGTGTTGTGGATTATTTCATCTCTTCAAGCTCAATATTTGACTTGATCTCAGAAATGCATGTGGACAATAAGGATGAGTCAGACCACTTCCCTATTGTTTTTACATTGTTAAAAGATTCAGATACCCAAGGTAGTGATACAATAAATGCCACAATTCACTTAGAAGATGAGGTTAGATATATATGGCAAGACCAACATGAAGCACAATATACTGAATATCTGAAAACAAAAGCAGAGATAGAACTTTCAACGTTTTTAGTCTCTCTTGATAAAAGTGTTGAAGACGGGTCCTCCTGTTTTGTAGATTTTCTTCAGAAAGCAGCTTCCCACATGAAATCAAAGCACACTGCACAAAAACATCGGACCCAGCCACAATGGTGGGATGCAGAATGTGCACGTACAAAAAAAGTGAAACGCAAGCAGTTAAGAACATTTAGGAAGAGCAATACACAATTAGACCTACAAAAATATTTAAACCTCAAGAAAACATTCAAAAGCCTATGTAAAACAAAAAAAGAAAAATATGACGAGCGTATAATCAGTGATCTGAACACTGCATGTAATGACCCTAATACAAGAACATTCTGGCAGAAAGTGAAAGCTCTTACAACAAATGCATATAATGTAATAATTTGTAAATTAATTTTAAATGTAGGTAGGGATGTTAGAAATGATATAGCTTTGAGTGAATGTGGAAGGCTTCCTCTTGTGTCTGATGCATATATAAGAGTTATTCAATACTGGTGCAGAATACTAATGTTGCCAGAACACAGGTACCCAAGACAATGTTACAACATGTTATATTTACAAGATAAGGCAGGCAGAACCAACTGGGCCTCCCAAGTTAGAATTTTATTATGTAGCTATGGTTTTGGATATGTATGGGAATGGCAGACAGTTGGTAATCTCCCCTTATTCATCACCACTATAAAAGAAAGATTCAAGGATTGCTCTCTCCAAAAATGGCATGATTCAGTATCTTCTTCTTCTTCTTCAGATTACTGTGATTACCAGCCAGATTTACTTAGAGCAACATATATAGACCAGATATTACGACGTGAACATAGACGGGTCCTGTGTTTGTTGAGAAGTAATTGTTTACCCCTTAATGGAAATACTCGCCACCAAACTAGCAACAAACCTGAGTGCAAGCAATGTGATAGTCAAAGTGTGGAAGACCGATACCATTTTCTGTTAATATGCCCTAAATATACAACTCTACGTAAGAGATATATCTCACTCTTTTACCATAAATTCCCCTCATCCTTTAAGGTTCACCTTTTGTGTAAGAACCTTAAGGGTAAAGTAGCTATTAATGTTGCCCTCTATATAACAGAATGTCTGAAAATGAGGACATCATGATAGTGTACATATAATTAGTTAGCACTGAATGTCATTATACTGTTTATCATTTAACTAAAAACCAAATACAACTAAAATGTTGATCATGTACAGCAACCCACTGTTAATATGCATGTAACATACAATATAAGAGGTTGATGTGAACCAAATGGTATCTGGAAATTGTGAATTACACATGTAAGAACCTAGAGTGTAGAGTAACCATTAGAGTTGTCCTTTACTTAAAAACAAGGTTTGTAGAGGAGATCTGTATGACCATGTTCATTACATGAGGTATAGGGATGAATGTCGGAATCTTGTCTGATTGTTATTATTATTTGATGTTGATGTGGGCCAGATGGCCTCCTAAAAACTGAATAAATAAAATTTATAAAAAAACACAGCAGAAGAGTCTTGGAGACTGTACCACGTCTCCGGTACACGACACACCTCGCTTGCACTTCCAGACAGCTTCTTCACGTACACACTGTCGGTGTTAATCCAAAAACAATTGCCCCCCGTTGACCTTTCTACGCTCCTCTATATATACACCCTCTGTCACCATCGACACGGGGTGAGCTCTACATGCCTTGCTCGTGAGGTCTGAAACTCACGGGGTATCCAAAAATCACGAGGCCCACGATTTCTACTAACATTAGGACATTCACGAGTGACTACCTTTCATCCACTCATACCCCTGTCCGCTACAGGTAGGCTGCAAGAATATCATATTAAATTGTCATTTTATTGAACACTTTATGTTATTTATTGTTATCACTTGAAATTATGAAGTTAATAGTTGACCTTTATGTACCCGTGAATGTTTCTCGTCTTGTTTGCTAGCAATGCTAACCGTGGCTGGGTGTTTTACTCCACCGACCCAAAGTATGTGGTGCACATACAATTCACACAACTGGATGTTGAACTGTCCGCCATTGGCTGTGATTTTGATTACATTGAGGTCTTTGACAGTAAGTACAGAGTTTGCTCAGACAAGTAAGGAATCAGTGGAATGTTTTGTTTCAGTAGTTGTCTATCTTCTGTACCAATGACCATCCGACACGCTCTCACAAACAGATGTTAATGGTTTGACAGCTTTTTTCTGAGAAGCTCGTTCGCTCACCCGTTGACGTGTGTGGCTGGAAAGTCATTCTTGTTAGAAGTATGTTCACACGTGCATACTGAATTATCATATAGATGTAAGGGTGCACACATACATGTACTGGAGTATATTGAATCTATGATGATGATAATGATTGATGATTGATGATTGATGATGATGATAATGATTGATGATTGATGATTGATGATGATGATAGAGACATGCAAACTGGGACACGTATTTCCTGTTTATAACACGTATTGTGTCCAACATGTACAGGTTCGGCGGAAGAAAAGAAACTGGACAGACTGTGCGGCTTTATGACCAGACCGCAATACTACAGTACAGGAGAGTTCCTCTACCTTACCTTTCACAGCAATGGAGTCAATGTGGGCACTGGTTTTAACCTCACCTACAGGGCAGCACTACAGGCAGTCATCTACCCAGAACCTGGTAAGTTCAAAGACTAACAATGCACTTCAGAGGTAAAGAGTTTAATCAGCTTCATCTGTTGTGCAGTACTCCATCAGCCTGTTTGCCCAGGCATCCTAGTCTCACAAACCCAAATGTATACTACACCCCAGGCTTAATCTTTTCTCGAAAACTTAACGGAACTAAATCTTGTTTATTATAAACCTGACCAAACCCAGACCATGACAAGTGGGTTGTGTACGGACACGGACGAACTAATAGGGTGTTTTCATCTGATAACAGCCACTTACAATGTTTGTGTTGCAGTGTGTTCTCCCCGTCTTCCTCTTGCCGCTGTTCTCCACGACAACAAATTTTTAAGATACCCAGCACTGACCAGCGCTAGTAGGAAGTAATAAACATGTTACTGCTCTGTGTTCTAAGTCTTACTGTATTACATTACATTGTATTATGATATTTTTGTCATTTGATAATAGATTAGACGAGACCGGTTATGAAGAAATGGCAATATGAATGTCCGACTTGTTAGCTTAATTACAGTTTGTTGTCAACACAACCTTATCTACTTACACCACATTTTTTGCAAACATGTGTTATCAATGTCTGATACATTACACCCTGCCTCTATGAAAAGTCAATTTTTAAATTATCAATTTAAGTGAGAGATGGCATCAACACTACTTGTGGAAGTCAAGTTCTGCTGTTTCTGCGAGTATTACTGATCATAATGGAAATGATGAAGATAGCAAGGAATTTCCCAAAAAGTGCGACTCAAATAAAATATGAGAGACACGAAAATATCAAAAACTTTCGACATGTAGAGAATGGAGATCAGACACATGTGTGATACAATTGCAGTAGCACAGTGTATGTATTTTAAAATATATGGAAATCAAGAGCATATTACTTCACACACTGTCTACACTGTGTATGTCCCATATTTCTGTAAACATCATGCAGCATATACAAATAATGACTAGTTGACTGTGTTGTGTGTTTTTAGTAATAATAACTGCGGCTGGAGTATTCAGTCTGGCAGCGTGAACTACATTGTCCACGTGACTTTCCTATCTGTTGACATCGAAAGGTCTAGCGAGTGTCGCTACGACTATGTTCAGGTATACGACGGTAAGTAACTTGGATCTGATCCTCATCATTATTTTTTATCGTTCAACCAAGACTGTGTGAGTTCAGATGTTTCCAAATGAAGTTTTGTTGATTTATCGAAACATCGTTGGACAGGTAGCCCGATGGAATCAAACATTCTTGGAAAAATCTGCGGGAACCATTCACAGCAGGAATTCTACAGCACTGGTCAATCATTGTTCATCAAATTTCACAACTCATTCTACGAAACAGATTTCCACTTGTCTTATGAAGCTGTACTGCCGTCCGAAGTGTCGGAAAAAACAGGTAAGAATGAGTAGTGATCACTTACAAAAATTCTGTCTTAATCTCAGTGACATGCCTTGGCTGCTTCCACCTGACTTTTTTCTCATATTGTCCTAAAAAAAATAGTATTACCGTTCGTCTATCAATAGTGAACTGTTTATTGTTGTAAAATGCTCATCGTTGTTTTCGTCATCGAGTAGTTTGTAACTGAGAAATATTCAGCGTTTGTCACTGCAAGTGTAAATAACTCATAAATGCTCACCACTGTGTGACTGCAGATGAATGATCACAAACATTGTTTACACACAAATAGATAGCACCACACTCTTTCTCTCTCTCTCCATCACACACACACACGCACGCATGCATGTGGTTGCAGCTGTATCACTACAGCATCCTCACCTATTATGTTGCAGACTGCTCTTACTCTATTCTACTGAGAGGTGGTCCTCAACAATTCTACTTTCGGTACCCGGAAAACAACATAAACTATAACAAGTAATCAAACTGTTTTATTCACTTAAAATGTTTTTTCATTTAAATAGAAGCGGGTATAATATTAAGATTTAACAATTCATTGCAGTGCCGTGATATGACTATGTGTTATTATGACAGGTTTCTGTGTAATTGGTAATCTTAGCTAGTGCATGTGCTGTTCCAGTATTAGTTTTTAATATTAGTTTTAGTGGAGCAAATAAATAAATAAAATTACGGGGCATTTCAGTGACAGAAGTCGGGTACTAAATGGTGACACTGCTACTTTCTGTGGCCATCCTTTCTCACTATTAACAAGACTTGTCTACCGAATACCCACTGACTGGCTCTCTTCTTTCTTCTTGTCTTCTCCAGCAATCTTGACTGCGGCTGGCTCTTCAAAACTGACAGTAGCAACTACGTGGTCCACGTGAATTTTACGTTTGTTGACACAGAGTACATAGCTAATTGCTCCCACGACTACATTGACATATTTGATGGTAGGTTTGATAACGCAGCTGATAATATAAGGCTATTTCTCATTTTACTTTTCATCCTCCTTATATAGCTTTCATTTTTTTTATTTCTTCTAGACCTTAGAGTAAAATCTGAAAGCATATTATTTGCAATGAAGAAGGAAGAGGTGCTGTCAGAAAAAAGCGATGTAGTCCTTGTATACAATCAAATTAATCATCTCACAGGGACACCTCCACAAGCCACAGTACTTTGGAAGCTTTGTGGTCAGCTGGGGCAGCAGCGGGAGTTCTATAGCACTGGTCAGTCGCTGTACATCCTATTCCACAGTGACCCCGCGGTAACAGGTCAAGGTTTCCAACTGACCTACACGTCTGCTCCCCGATCAGAAGTCCCTCAGGACTCGAGTAAGTCCACTGGCTCTGCTCTTCGGGTGGAGTTAGCGGGTGCATCTGCCTGCAGTGTGGCAGAGGGTGTTGCTTGTATGGGAGGAACTGATACCCGTTCAGTGAATGTAAGAACGGGTACTTGATAAAAGTCATGTGGGGAAGTAAATTTGTGTCTGTGTTATTTTGGCCGATGACTGTCCTGTAAGACATGTGGATATGAGGGGTAAGACTATAATATCTGTTTCGTTTAAGGTAAAGAAGTTATTCTCATAAGTTAAGTTTTGCTATTGTAACAGGGCTATCGTCATCTGAAAATTGAGGAAAAGACAGATAACTCTGTCGCTTTTATCAGACTGAGTTACCATTTGCTGATTTCTTACAGATGGAAAGTGTGTACAAGTTCACGTTCAAACAGCGACCTACAGCAATCAGAATCTGAGATACCCTTACTTCCCCGTCAACTATGTCAAGTAAGAAACTAATCCATTCAACTATTTATTATAAAAAGGCTTTTGTTGATAATACTTGTCATAGTTAAAGTTTGGACGATTATATTTACTATCATTGTGGAGAGAACAATACCATGAATGTTTTCTAGTTCTGTAAATTTGAAACTGTTACATAATTATACTTTAATCCTTTTACAGATTTAAAGTTTTGCTTTATGCAATTATCCTCATGCACAGTAACATGAAATGTCTAAAATATTTTTTATTACAACTGCTTATGTTCTGTTTTATGTTTAGCAATGCTAACTGTTACTGGCTTCTTCAAACAAGTCTCCCAGACTATGTCGTGGCCGTCACGTTCACGTTTGTCGATATAGAATATTCTAACGGTTGTCCCTACGACTACGTGCAACTATTGGACGGTAAGTCGATCTTAACTATGTTTGTGTTATTGTCATCAGCCACATCGCACGACCACAGCAATATTAAGTCCTACATGCCGAGTAATTATGATACCTGTCGTTATCGAGGTGATGTCCCGTCCGCCTTCAATCTGTTATGTAGATAAATATAGTTTTTTCACTTAAATGAAAGAAGTTCTGAGAGTGTTCAAAATAAGACATGCAGGATTTTCACACACAAACACACACACAAGGATTTGTTTGTTTACAGGGTCCAGCACCTCTGCTGACAGTCTCGGCAAGGTGTGTCTGCGCACATCAGAGACATTCTACAGCTCGGGGCCGTCTATGTACATCAGGTTTCATAGCGATGGCAGCACAACAGAAAGAGGATTCCAGCTGACCTACCGAGCTGTTTCACGTTTAAATGTTCCTACAACACCAGGTTAATTTATACTACTCATTACTGAGTAATTACTTAATATTGACCTACGTCAGTGATGGTGAGTCGTGTAGTTGTATTATTGATATGATAATAGTTTTGCCAATTCTTATAAGTTAAAGACGACTCCGACTGTCGATGTCGGGTTGGAAGTCTTTATGAGGCTGCCACAAGTCCTATGAGTGACCTTTAGAGTTCACCTCTTAGGCCACCATGTTACCCTTTTTTCCACTATTTTGTTAAACATATTTTCCCGTTTACTTTTGTAGAACCAGAAGCAAAGACAACATACTTGCTATGTAATGTCTAGCACCACATCATCTGTTAATGCCATGTCCCACCAACACGATGCAGCCCACGACACCTTGTCCTGTGATATCCGTGTCTCTGTCCTGTCCTGTCCTGTCACAGTTATGTCCTCTGTATCATGTTGAGCTCAACCGTCGCTTGATTTCTTATTTACAGCCACTACACCTTTTGTTGAAGAACTGTCGCTGACAGCATGGAGTTCCGCCGAACAGTACCTGCAGTACCCGACTGCCTCAGCAAGCTACCCCAAGTAAGGTTGAGCATCATTAAATAAATGCCTCAAGAAAGTGCATGGATTTAGAGCAATATCTCTTTACTGTCTAAAGAATGATATTGCCGGTTATGAGTTCAATCATAATACATGTCAAGCCATGTTTCCAGACACCCCACAATGTTCACACAGTCACGTGTTTCATTTTCAGCAACGCCGACCGTGGCTGGCTAATCAAAACTTCGGATTACGATTACGATTATACTGTGCACGTGACGTTTACCTTTGTTGACACAGAATATTCTAGCAATTGTGCCAACGACTACATTGAAGTCTTTGATGGTGAGCTCCTCTTCCTCAATGTGCATTTGTTTATACATGCTTTCTCGATTGGTTCGCACATTCGCACACACATACAGATGTTTGCACGTACACACACACAGACGCCAGTGCATTCTCACATGTTGACTGATAAACATACACACACACACACACACACACACACACACACACACATATTTACCTATTCATTTAACTCCAAACCCACCCACTTTGATCCTCATCCCCACACACACAAAGGCATATTTTATACACGCATCCTCCTGTTTCTCCTGTTTTTCTTCTTTTTTTTTTTTTTAAATATGCTTTTATCTATCTTTCTCTCTTTAGTCAACCTTCGTACCTTTTTTTTTTCGTCTGCCTGTCAGAGCGGTCCGGTGGCGCAACGGTTAGCGCCTGTCACCAATACAGTGAAGGTCGGCTGCCCAGAGTTCATTTCTCGTCTCGGGCACGCTGTTCTTTCTCTGCACGTGGCATCTGTTTACAGGGCTGGCTGCTTGCCGTAATATAGCCTCAGTTGCTGGCACGGCGTAAAAACTAATTCCCTCCCCCCCCCCTCTCGTCTGCCTGTCTGTATGTTTTTACTTTTTCTTTCTTATGTGGCTTTCAATAATTGGCTTTGGTTTACGAAACTGAAGCATGGTAGCTTTGTATATTTTTTAACTAACCTGAGTTGTGAACAGGACCTAGTGTCTGGTCTAGCAGCCTGGGCAAACTGTGCGGGTCGACGGTACGTGACTTTTACGGCACGTGGTCCTCCATGTACATCAGGTTTCACAGCAATGGCGCGGTAACCGGAAGGGGCTTTAACCTAACCTACCAAGCTTTGGAGGAAAAGAAATCTTCTGGTAAGTCCAAAGGTACCTTGTTCCACCCTCGACTCCGTGAGTGACTCAGAAAAGTGAGCTATTGAAACACGAAGTTATTTACTCTTTGTAGTTTTCAGAACCTGAAATATTCCTGAAAGTATTGTTGTTGTTTTGCCACATTGATTGTTCGGACACATCTTTGGGTGCTGTCTTTCTTTTCTTTCATTCTATTCAATGCAAAGAAATATATGAGCGCAAGAGATATTTTGCCTTTTCTGTTCATTTCCTTTCTTTCTGTCTGCAGTTGGAGCATTAATTCATTACAGACTTAAGAATCCACTCCCTCCATCCTTGCACTCCTCCCATACACACACATGAAAAAAATGTTATTTTGCTGTTGTGCTTTGACAGCAAACGAATTTTGTCTAACTCCTCGTCTGTTTACCCTCACCACCCAAAGACGATAATTAGAATTACATTTTCATGACAGCCTAGCCTTATCACGACTGTAAGTGTTGGATGTTTTGCAGGGTCACTCAGTGCTGGTGTTATTGCTGGATCCGCAATTTGCGGTGTTGTTATCCTCGTTGGTGTGGTTTTCGCCATAAGGTCGTGCATACGACGTCGACTCAAACAGTCGACAAGAAATGACACCACCACCACCCACACCAACACCAACATCCACCAGAACGCTGCGTTCTCCTACCCTGCCAATGATTCTGGCAATGCAATCCCTCCCTCTGTCAGTCTAAACCTTGTTTCTCTTAATGTAAACCTCCCCCCTGAGACTGCAAGCCCTCCCCCTGAGACTGCAAGCCCTCCCCCTGAGACTGCAAGCCCTCCCCCTGACATTGCCAGACCTCCCTCTTACAGCCCTTATGACGGCAATGTCCAGGGCGCAAGCTACCCGGATGCTGTGAACAAGCCACTCCCACAAAACTCCCAGTACCCGACAACTAGACAAACACCCTCAGTACCACCGGCTTCCCAGGTAGGTATCTCACAACTGTCTTTGATCTTTTTAACACTCGCATAAAGATGATCTTTGGTTTAGGATCATAGAGAATGTGCAAGCAGTCTCTGTATTTCTATTGTCTTTGTATCTCTCTACCATTCCGTTGACGAAGTGTATGTTATAACGGTTATTGTAAGTATAGAAACTTAGCATATGATTCGCTTTACATGGAGAGGACATGATGTAAAAATGTTCTATTTTTAGCCTACATCCCAGGCAGTGCACCCACACACATACACACATTCACACACCCACAGACATTCACACACCCTCACACGCATACCCCCATATATATATATACAAACACACAGGTTACGCTAGACGTAAACCATTATTATTATTATCAATAATGATTAAGTTCACTATTTGCTAATGTTTCAGAAGAGGAAATAATGAAGTGCGACATTCGTTCAGACTACAACACAACACATCTGTGTGAACACAGTAGAACCCATATGTGTGAACACTTAGAGCACGTCTGTGTGAACACTGTAGAACATGAGAGCACGTCTGTGTGAACACTGTAGAGCACGTCTGTGTGAACACTGTAGATTATGTCTGTGTGAACACTGTAGAACACGTCTGTGTGAACACTGTAGAACACGTCTGTGTGAACACTTAGAGCACGTCTGTGTGAACACTGTAGAACACGTCTGTGTGAACACTTAGAGCACGTCTGTGTGAACACTGTAGATTATGTCTGTGAACACTGTAGAACACGTCTGTGTGAACACTGTAGAACACGTCTGTGTGAACATTTAGAGC
This sequence comes from Pomacea maculata, assembly GCA_004794325.1. Classification (NCBI taxonomy): domain Eukaryota; kingdom Metazoa; phylum Mollusca; class Gastropoda; order Architaenioglossa; family Ampullariidae; genus Pomacea; species Pomacea maculata. The sequence continues at coordinate 527,016 of SRHC01003643.1, read as the reverse complement.
ACGTCTGTGTGAACACTGTAGAACACGTCTGTGTGAACATTTAGAGCACGTCTGTGTGAACACTGTAGAACATGTCTGTGTGAACACTGTAGAACATGAGAGCACGTCTGTGTGAACACTGTAGAGCACGTCTATGTGAACATTGTAGAACACGTCTGTGTGAACACTGTAGAACATGAGAGCACGTCTGTGTGAACACTGTAGAGCACGTCTGTGTGAACACTGTAGAACACGTCTGTGAACACTGTAGATTATGTCTGTGTGAACACTGTAGAACACGTCTGTGTGAACACTTAGAGCACGTCTGTGTGAACACTGTAGAACACGTCTGTGTGAACACCTAGAGCACGTCTGTGTGAACACTGTAGAACACGTCTGTGTGAACACTGTAGAGCACGTCTGTGTGAACACTGTAGAACACGTCTGTGTGAACACTTAGAGCACGTCTGTGTGAACACTGTAGAACACGTCTGTGTGAACACTTAGAGCACGTCTGTGTGAACACTGTAGAACACGTCTGTGTGAACATTTAGAGCACGTCTGTGTGAACACTGTAGAACATGTCTGTGTGAACACTGTAGAACATGAGAGCACGTCTGTGTGAACACTGTAGAGCACGTCTATGTGAACATTGTAGAACACGTCTGTGTGAACACTTAGAGCACGTCTGTGTGAACACTGTAGAGCACGTCTATGTGAACATTGTAGAACACGTCTGTGTGAACACTTAGAGCACGTCTGTGGTGCTGACAGGAGGATGACAGGTTCAGTGATGTCTGTCAGTGATTCAACGTTTCCTGTTTTCCTGGAGAGGATTCGCAGCACTCATCACAAGGCCGCAGATGATGTTGGGACAGACTGTTACTGCCATCAACTGAGAGACGACAGCATCTCTTGAGTTGTCTTCACACCAGCTGTCCACAGTGGTTGTGTGCTGGCCTGTATCTGTTACCTACATGTCTACATGTCTGACATCACAGAGATATGTGCTCAGTGAAATACCTTTTAGCAAACAACAATATACAAGGTTTTTTGTTTCAAATAAAGTGCTTTGATCCCGTTTTTAATGGTGGGGGGAAAGGGCTACACAAATCATATTATTTATTATTATTACTTATTATAATTATTAACATGATTTAAATGGAGATGAATTGTTCTAATCCAGTATCTAATGCATCTTGTAATTGTACATACATAAAGAGGGTATCCTCCACACTCACCTTAAACTAGAGCATTTGGGGTCCGAGAAGTAAGGCCTAGAAAACGTTTGATGGGGAACAGATAAACAAGCATCTATAATATAGATATCAGCTCTAAGCCCTGTAAAACACAGGGATGGATAGAGTGTACGTGTGTGTGTGTGTGTGCAATGCTCTATAACCAATGCACCGCAAACACATTTTATTCTCCTGTGGATTCAAAACGATCATATCGCTGTTGTTTGGTTAGTTTGTCGGGAAGATGCTTCCACCTCGACCTGATTTCGCACTAGGAGGAAAGATGGAGAGGGAGGAATCCAGAGAAAACCCCGACGGCCAGTGCTGAGTACGGGTGTAACACACAGAGTGTCTCGTTACCGAGAGCCTGAATCGACTGTCACATTAACTTACGATTGTTTTCTGTAACGGTACTTTTCACAATGGGAAAACGATATTTACTGAGCAGTTCTCTTCATTCATTTATTGTCTCAAGAGTGTCAACTTGGGACAAACATGCGTCACGTGACTGCGATAAGGTATGGCCGTCTGTCTGTCGACTGGGACTCGTGTTCACGACCGTTTTCGATTGAAGCTTTCCTGACATAGGAAACCAGTGGAGAAAGTGAGCCTCACATCGGATAATAGCACAAACTTTGGACAAAGTGCATGATTCGTTTGGTCAAGATGAAGTCCTAGGCTCTAACGAAAGATAGAATTCTCTACCAAATATGCTGTTGCTTGTCATTTTCTAAATATTATGATCAAATGATGGCGTTAGAATTTTACAATTAGCGTATTATTTTATGTTCGTCCGAAAACAAGTCCAACTGAAAAATTGTAGCACTCGACTGTGACATCTTGTGATGTCTCAAATCATGAATTTAAATCATTGATTAAACAATCTGTACCCTTCTATTTGTTTGTGTGTCTCCTCAACTTTGGATGGATATTTTTGCCTTAAATATACGATAATATTTTCATCAATAATAGTTGCACCTAACTGAAAAAAACACTATTAACAAATCTGGGTACATCTACCCAGAACTCATCAATACCCAGTGGCGGACTGGCCAGTTGGGAAGTTGGGCAATGACGGGTGGGCCGGTGGGCCTAGTTTTTTTTCTATAGAATAATGAGATAGGCCTATTTAGTTCTATAGAATAATATCCTAGGCCTATTTTGCTCTATGGAATAATATTCTAGTTCTGCTTTAGTGAGAAGGGCCGCTCTGTAAATAATGCCTGGGTCGCTTTAAAGCTCCAGTCCGCCCCTGTCAATACCCGGTTATTAGCTTCTACCCGGTCTGTGTGACATGTCGAGTAAACATACTTTGTAAACAGTGGGGCAGGTTTGTAAAATCTGGGTCTCGGTGGACCTGTCAAAAGCTGAAGAACATGCTAGACTGTTCTGCTGCCGTCTGTTCTCTTTATCAGCAACATCATCGCACTCTTGCGAAATCCCTTGTGCACACAGATCGACTTGAACAGGTATTGACTGGCCTCACCTGCACGTCACATCCGGTTGATCTGTGCTGCATGAGAGAGAAGTCATCGAGAGATACACAGGGCGCCATGGGAACACGAAGGTTGTGTTTGATCGCTTGGACTATAGCGACAGGTATCGTAACAGGTAAATATCCTACCTGTTTGAATATAAACGTGTCAGGTGTAAGCTAACAGCAGAGTGTGGGAATAATAATAATAATAATAATAATAATAATAATAATAATAATAATAATAATAATAATAATAATAATACACCTGTAGCGATGTCTGTGTACTGCTGTGTTCACAACCCTGTGATTAACAGTGACAATATCTGTTCACAATATTTCGTTCGCGATTAAAAGCCTGCATTCAGAAAATACTGATTATACCAGAAGAATGAAAGGACAGACAGAGTGAGGGTGTGGTCAATGGTCCTCACCGACAAGTCAAGATGACCTGGGGACCAGGTAGGAGCCAGCGGTTACACAGACCATCGAGTGAAGTCCAGACAACGGGACCTACCCTGTCCTGTCTACTGAAGATGACACCTGGAACACTGAGGGTTAGAAACGGTTTAGAAACAGGCTGTCTCTGAGTTGTAAGTGAACATGAGGTTGCCTAGCAACCTGCTTATGAAAAGACATGGGGCAAATTGAATGGTTTCTACCGTGTCACTGCTGTGTCCTTTCCTGCTCTACATACCACACCCTGTGTGTAAACGTGTGTGTACGTGTTTGTGTATGTGTGTGTGTGTGTGCGTATGAGTATTATAGGAGAAACAAATAGCAAACAGAAAGAGAAAAAAAGAAAACAAGTACTTTTCTTTACTCGCTACATATGTACATCTGTCAGCATTTAGATAAAAAGGATTGTATTATTTTTGCGTGTGCATCAATACATATGTAAACACGGCCATGTTTTCCTTGGTTATATCTATTTCACTTGTGTCTTATTAATTTTTTTAAAACTCTTTCCCACTATTAATATTTTAAAGTGTCTTCACCATTTCACTAGTATTTTCTCCTACATTTTTGACCACTGTTTATGTTCTTAAGCTGCACAGGTCACAACCTTCACACATTTGTAGTGGGAATATCAGAGGGCAAAGCTCCTTGAGGAATATTGATGCATCTTTTTCCCCATCATCATCATCGTCGTCGTCGCCGCCGCCACCACCATCATCATCATCTACTGCCAGAGTTTCTAACTTTGAGTAATGCTCTGTTTGAATTCCCTGAAAGTTTTATTTGTGCTCGGCGATTATCTGTGTTGTACTCTTCCACTGATCGCTGATTTTTCTCAATTTTCCCCAGGTGCTGTATCAGGCTCAGACAGCCAGTGCATTGCAGACTCAAGGCCTACACATCTTATTGCAGAACCGAACAGAACTTCGTCCTTCGCTGTCCAGTCCTTGGCAAAGTACAGTAGGACTTGTCCATAGTCACCTGCACAACCTTTATGAACTCACCCGCGGTAGTCTCAATAGACTTGAGGCTCTTAAATAATGGTTTAACGGAAACTGATTTCTTTTCAGCTTTAAGCTGAGGATATATTCCAAAACTAAATGAGAAATCAGAAGTTTCTGTGCAAGTAGTGTTTTAGCAGTTTCAGCTGCTGCGATTATGTTCATCTTAGATGACATGTACAATCTAGTGTTCACGTGACAGGAGGTCCTACTGACAACTCGTGAGCAGTAGATGAGTCGGTTGTTTTTACAACAGTGACATCTAGTCCCAGTCCTGAGCTAGGTTGCAAGGATGCATAATATGACAATGTTTTCCTTTCTTCAGCAACGCAAGCTGTGAGTGGCTCATCAGCTCCAACACCATCAGCACCAGACTGCGCTTGACGGCGGCCATCTTCAATCTCCGATCATACAACGGGTCTTGTGTTGACAACTTCACAGTCTACGATGGTCAGTCTTCCCAGTAACACCACTGCCTCAGTAAAGCCTCATTATCTAGAGATTTTATTAGTTTGAAATCATCTATGGTGTTAAAGGGTGTGAGGGTTGGCGTCTATGTGTGTATCATCCGTTCTCTCCCTCTATTATATATACACGAGTGTACGTGAGACAAAGGGTGAAAGAGTTAAACACTAATTGTTGTGCAGGTAACTCTTCCTATTCCCCCATCCTGCTGTCGACCTGCTCCACCCTTGACTTTCCCATCTACAGCAGCGGAAGTGACGTACTGGTCTCTTTCACTACCGGAAGCGATGACTCCTGGGAAACAAGCCATTTTGTCATTAACTACGAAGTGTTTGGATTCAGCAGTAAGTCACTGATGTCCCCAAAGTCCAACAAAACTTTAAAAATATTGTCAAAAGCTATTAGTAAACGTTTGTTTTAATTTGCAAGAAATGTTTAAAACTTTCTATGTAGATGCAGAAAAAACAAATGATGGAGAAATTTTTTGGAAGACTATGAAGTGTTATTTCTAGATCACTAGCTTCATTTTGTGTAGTTGAATATTGTTTCTGTTTACATGTATCACTCCGCAAACACACACACACAAACAACACGCACGCACTCAACAAGCATTTCTGAGGGATGATGAATGATAAGTAATCAGCAGCTGTTCTCAGCTTGTTTGGTCCATTGTCATCCAAGCCGGAAATGCTCCTCTTCACATCTTTGTTCTAATCAAACACATTATGTTCCAGATGTAGAGTGCTAACACATTATATTACAGTTATAGTAGAGCAGCGTTCAGACATTATGTTTCAGCTATAATATACTGTATGACATATTATGTTGCAGCCTGCGCCTCTGATGTTCTACTGAGAGCTTCTTACTCAGCTTCTTACTTAGAGTACCCAGAAAACAGCCAAAACTATACCAAGTAATAAATCCGGTTGATGCACTTACAATTTGTTATTCAATAAGACATTTAAAGTAGCAGTTGTCTAAGGACGAGTACAAAGATAGCAGGAGACATGAAGTGTACATCAGTTTCTAAAAAAAATAACTCTAGGGTGATATCACTCGATGTCTTGATGACAGGTTCTTGCTGAAGTGGCCATCTTTGCTTGTGTAGATTGTCTCAGTGTTATTCAATGTTCCCTGGTCGGTGTCGTCATCAAGGATGTTATCTGTGCACTAAATAAATAAATAAATAAGAAAAATATTAAGAAATATTTCAGTGACAGTACTGAATACTCACATGGCTACTTTCTGTTGCCATCTGTGCTCACCATTAACATTTCTTGTCAACCCATTACCGACTGATTGGCTAAGTTGTTTTTATTTATTTTTTCAGCAACGCTGATTGTGGTTGGCTCGTCCAAACTAGCCGTGACGACTACGTTGTGCACGTGACTTTCATGTTTGTTAGCACAGAGTCTGGACGTGACTGCTCCTACGACTACATTGACGTGTACGATGGTATGTTCGAGAACGCAGTTGATAACCAGTCGACTTTTCAAATGCGAATAATGTCCCTTCACGATCTTCTCGTTAACTATTCCTCCATGCTAACGTCCCTTGTTTTTTTTATTGTTTTTTTTTAATTTTTTTATTTTTTTATTTTTTCGTTTTCCTTATTTTTTTCTCTCCGTCCACCTTTGAAATCTTTCATTTCCCCTCCTTTATTACCTTAGGATAAAATACACAGTATATTCAATAAAGAAAGAAGAGGAATTGATTGAAATTAAAACATCGATGTTGTCCATGAAGACAGTTCTATCATCCCACAGGGACATCTCCTCTATCCAGGAAGCTTGTAAGACTTTGTGGGATGCTGGCGATGCAGCGTGAGGTCTATAGCTCTGGTCAGTCTCTACTCATCCGGTTTCACAGTGATTCTACGGAAACTGGACAAGGCTTCCGACTGCTCTACACAGCCGTTAGTCGTTCAGAAGGTCCGCAGGACTCGGGTAAGTCTGACGGACTCGAAAGACATTTCTACAAAAGTTCAGTTTTGGTCATTTTGTATCGTATGCAATGGATTCATGTGTGTATTGTGCACAATGTAAGAGTTATATTACCAATTATTTGTGTGTTAGTTCTGTGCCCTGAGCTCGGTGAATCCTCCAGTGCTGACAACTTGTGTGTGTTTGTTTATTTATTTAAACACGTCTCATCAACTGAAAATTAAGGAAAGAAAGAGAACTCTGTCACTTTTATCAGATGGAGTTAACATTTGCTGATTTGTAACAGATAAAATGTGTTCACACCATCGAGAAGTGAACACTACCACACAGCTTCTGATATACTCTACCAGCTTCACCGACTCTGCTAAGTGAGAAACAGTTTCATAAATTATTGAGTGTAAAAAAGCTTTCGTTAGTAATAACTGTCGCAATTAAAGATTTAATAATTATGAAAACATTATCCAAAAATGTTCCGTTAATGTAGCAATAGCTGCGTAAATGTAAAACGTTTACAGATATTTAAACACTTGTAGCTTTGGTATTTATGCAAACATGTGCGTGGATATATCAGTAAAATATTTTACTGTGCAAACTCTGTTTCATGTATCGCAATACTAGCTGTAGCTGGCTCCTTCAGACAAGTATCAATGACTACGTTGTTCACGTGACTTTCACGTATGTCAACATGCAAACTACCGACAATTGTTCCCACGACTACGTGCAACTATTTGACCGTAAGTCGATCTTAACTTTGTCTGCGCTATTGTCATAAGTCTGATGACAGTAGCACACATTACTAGTAATATTACAGCATATATTAACCATACTAAGGTTTTCTTGATGCTAGTAGAGACACCTTGTTGCTAAGGTCATGTCCCGGCCGCCGTTGGTCTCAAGGCCAACAAGGAATAAGTCTCTCAATGTCCTCAGGTCAAAGGGCAGCATGACCTACGTCACCGACTATTTCTTCTCAAGTCTCTTCCTCTCTTTCTAAATTGTCTGTCTGATGAAGATATGACATTTTTCTCTGTTAGGTTACAAGACTCTAGTGACACAACACATTTAAAAAAAAGTAAAATTAAGATAAAACATGTTTATCTAGAAGCAAATAGAGTATTTTTTTCCTCAAAAGATTTCTTTCGTAAATTTTGAACAGAACAAGGAAAAAAGCATGGATATCAGTTACAACCCTTCTCTCTCTCTCTCATACACACACACTGACTGACAACCTCAATTCAAACCTCGTTTTTAAATGGAAACGAGCTGTGTAAAAAAGGGATTTGCTTGTGTACAGTGTCCAACTCTGCCCACAGCCTGGGCAAGGTGTGCCAGTCTACATCACGTGACTTTTACAGCTCGGCGTCCTCTATGGGGTCCTCTATGGGGTCCTCTATGGGGTCCTCTATGTACATCAAGTTTCGCAGCGATGCCATTACAGCAGGAAGAGGATTCATGCTGACCTACCAAGCTGTTCCTCGTTCAATTCTGCCTACAACTACAGGTTAATTGTAAATTACTCATTACTGGTAAATTACTCAATGATGGTCAGTCCTGCAGTTGTCTTCTGCAACACAGGAGGATGTGAGTTTCGATGTAGTCCTGTAGTTGGTTGAACATCAGATTGAGATGACTCCGACTGTCACACCTGGACCAAGACCAGGGAGTCATTGTGAGCCTCCACAAGTCGACTGCTAGACGAGGAATCCTTTGTTTGCTATTTTCTTAAACTCATATTATCCCGTGTACTCTCTCACACCACCAGATCCAAACACATTTGTTATATCATGTCAAACGCCACACTATGTGTCACATAATGTCAAATCCTACAAACATCATGCTGTACATCACAGCGTGTCCTACAGTATACCCTGTCCCCACCCTGTCCTACAGTATACCCTGTCCTCACCCTGTCCTGTCACAGTCATGTCCTAAGGTTCATGTTCAATACAAAAATCACGTGATTTCTTGGTTACAGCGATTACATGCTCTCGCTACCCACCGCCCCTGACAGCCTGGAGGTACAATGAAGAGTATCTGCAGTACCCGACTACCTCGTCAAGCTACCCCAGGTAAGGCTGAGCCTCGTTAAAAATGAAGTTGGATGATGTTTCTTGGTGTAAAATTGAAATATATAATACTGAGAAAAAATGCTTTGGTTATGACTGGTAATTTTATATAAATACGGTCCTTAACATGCTTCATTAAGTTGTTAATGAGTACACTACTATTTTAATAAAATCATCAGAAACAGAAAGAAGTTAGAGCCTTAACGTCCAGAAAGTTGATTGGAAAGTTACTAAGGGCGGGGAGACAATCTAGGTCCCAGACTTTGGTTTATCAACATAAAAAAGACATAAAATGAAGGAGGAGGGATTTATCAGTCTCTTCTACAGTCAGCTCATTGTCACTTCATTAAATAAAATTTCATTATCTAAAAGGGTGTCCGGCCATGTTTTCACATGCATGCTGGTCTTTACTGGTTTCGTTTTCAGCAACGTCGACTGTGGCTGGATCCTTGTAACTAATTTTGACAACTACGTCGTGCACGTGACTTTCACGTTCGTTAACGTGGAGTATGCTAGCTATTGTCCCTATGACTACATTGAAGTCTTTGACGGTAAGTACAAGCTCACTCAATGAACATTTACTTAGCAATGCTTTCTGAATCTTTTTTTACTTACTTGGTGACTTATTCACAATGCATAATACTGTGTATAGTCTGTCCAAGTCTTTGACGTCCGAGCAAACACACACACATACATACACATGAGCGCGCTCACACTCAGTAGTAGTAGTAGAAAGATATTATATCATCATCATCATCATCATCATCATCATCAGGATAAAAGAAAGAACTCTCTGCTACTGCGAGGCGCTGACGATGTTGACGATGATGACCGCGGTCTGTCCACAGGGTCTAGTGACGTCACCAACAGCCTGGGCAGACTGTGCGGGTCTCAAGTTGGTGACTTTTACAGCTCGGGGCAGTCTATGTACATCAAGTTTCACAGTGATGCCAGTACATCGGGAGGTGGCTTCCGCCTGACCTACACAGCTGTGCCTTCCTGGGACGTGCCCAAACCTTCTGGTAAGTCGGAAATGACGTCATTACCACAGCACCGCACACAACTCAGTGTCTAGGAAGAGAGAGTACACTGTGAGAAAGTCGTAGAATGTTTGTGTTATGTTTTGACAGTGAATGCATCACACCTGTCCGTTTGTCTGTCCGTCCGTCCGTCATTGTGATGTCAGCCCAGCTTTACTGCATGATTGTGATTGTTGAATATTTTGCAGCTTCAATCAGTCCTGCTGTTGTTGTTGGGGCAGTAGTTGGCAGCATTGCTTTCCTTATCGCCGTTGTCGTAGTCGCAGTGACATGTAGACGACGTCGACTACAACAGTCGACAAGAAATCCCCCCATCAACACCAACAACAACCAACCCATTGTGTACTTCTACCCACCCAATGGTTCTGCTCTACAGGCTGGTCCTCCATCTTTCCTCCCTGGCCCTCCCTCTGTCATGACCGGCCCTCCCTCTGTCATGGCCGGCCCTCCCCCTGTCTTCGCCGTTCCTCCCTCTGTCATTACAAGCCCTCCGTCTCTCAACACAGGACCTCCATCTTATGACTTCCTCGCCCAGGGTGCGCGCTACCCTGGTGTGAGTGGTCAGGTGGTCCACGCTACCAACATGCCGCAGTTCCCGGTAACAGGACCAGCACCGTCTGCACCACCGGGTACCCGGGTAGGTTTTTCACAACTGAGAGTCCTTGACCTTCGGAAAAGTTCAAAAGGATGTTCTAAGGTCTATGACCTTTAAATACTGTGCATAAATCCGGGTACCACTCTACCTCATAGAAGACGAAAAAGGATTTCCAAAGTTCGCATGCAGTGTCTCTGTCTCTCTTTTTTATCTTCAAACTTCCTATATTTATATTTTTAACCACTTTTTAATCAAAACTTATTGTAGTAGTGTAACAACGAAGTATATTTACTGTAAAATAATGAAGGAGCTTAAAATGAATTTTCGGTTAGTTATAAAACCCTGTCATTGCTTTCTTCGTCTCCTTCTCTCTCTCACACACACTCACTCACAAACACACCTTACACATTATATCACACACAACACGTTGTTATCAATAATAATAATAAGTTCACTAAAGCCTAGGATAATGTTGCAGGTGAGCAAGTTTTGAAGTGAACCGTTTCTTCACAATACATCAGTGCATTTCTGTTGAGCTGACCATCGATGGCTGGTGACGATGCTAGTGATTCCACCTTCTCTTCTTCCCTGGAAAGAAGGACAGTACCAATGACAAGACATGACAGATGATGCTGAGACAAACTGTTATCCCAGGAAGAGTACAGCATCTCTAGAGTTCGCTTGAGGGCAGTTGTTCACATTTGCCCTGTATGAACCCTGTATTTGATATCGTCGTTGGATACACAAAACATCAATGTGTTTGATTAGTGTAACATTAATAGTCGATATTACACAATATAATCAATACAACAACTGTTCACTGTTTCATTATGTGGCTGTAGTGACACCTACATGTCTCTTTCTGAGTTCAATTCACTAAACTCAGATGACGATGCAAATAAAAAGTTGAAAATAAATGAGGAGTTTGGAATTGCTGGATAGGTGATGCCGGGTGTGTATGTGTGTGCGTGTGCGCGTGTGTGTGTGTGTGTCCGTGAGAGAGATTGACTGATTTCTCACTTTGCAAGACAATGTGGGGGTGCGCGCGTGCACAAGATGACAAGTACCACCCGGGTGTCTGTGGTGTCGACATCAGGTCATTGGGGCCGGGTAGAGGGCTAACGATAAAACAAATGCCGATACGAAGGTCATTTCTCTCTGTATGGTTCGAGAACTAGAATCGGTTTCAACCTGACTTACGAGACAATGTCTATTCCACCAAATAGATAGTCTATTCACTGGTATGTTAAGAGGCTTAGAATCTACTTTAACAAAAACAATAATCTGTTTCCAGCAATTTCACAAGTTTTCTTAGAGGTAGCAGATGCAATGAAAGTGAAACTGAAGATCGCAGTTGACCAATTTTTACCCCGTTGGTCGTTTTGTTTCTGAATGAAAATAAATCAACCCAACAAATAATTAAGTAATAAAATACTCGATGAATATTATTCAATCGACTTTTCGAAGCTTTCTTGCTTTTTCAATTTGTTCAATGCGTATCGTTTTAGTTGTCAATAGAACCATATAATTGAATTTCCGTCTGCGGTGAGATAAATTAACGGTTCATGAATTGGAAAATAGTTTGTCTGTAAGGGTAACTTAACCAGCTGGTTCCCTTTTTGAAGGGTTAAGGTTATAGCAATTTTATACATTAGTAAATTATTGATGTTCTTGAATACTAAAGAAATCATGAAATCCTTGTGTTTTCTGTAGACAACATCATCTTTCTCTTCATTGGACTGCATCCGCGGGCACACATTCTCTTTCTTATAATTTTATAAACAAGCACATTCACACAGAAAGTCGTTTCCATCTTATAATACAATGTTTGTCTGTTACAGATTGAGAAGAAAGTGATTCATTCAACACTTATCCCCATTCCAAACACCTTTTCAAATACCCAGGGTGGAGGGCAAAGTACACTGAGTAAGACATGTTACTGGTCTGTGTTTCTGATGCTGCATTGCATTATCCTACTGCTACTTCTAGTGTTAATTCTGACGGTGACGATGACGGTCAAAATTCAAATATTCAATAGTTCGATTAACATAATGTTTCACGTTTAATTTCTTTTTTTCTTGATGAATTTTCGTCGATTCATTGAAGCATGGCTTCGCAGATTCTTCCTCAGGTTCTAAGAGACTGGGCACGGTCTGCGGCCACCAGACAAAGCAGGAATTCTACAGTTGTGGTGATTCTTTGTTCATCACATTTCACAGTGATAATATCAACACGGGAAGAGGCTTCTACCTGTTCTATGAAGCTGTACGTCAGTCGGAAGTGACGCGAGAGACAGGTAAGACTGAGTAGTAATCACTCGCGGATGTTCTATCTTTGTAAAGTCCTAACATGTTCATACATCAATACAATGTCGATATATGACTACTCAATATATCGCCTAAATTTGAATTATTATTTACTTACACTGCCGACAGTTTTCTTTAAGCCTGGTAAGTACAACATTCTCTGTACAACAATTGTGACCTACACAATAAAACCTGGTAGCTGCAGCAGTAGTTGATGATGTAGTCACAACTCTCTGCCTACAACAGTTTGTGGTCCGCCCGTCGTCTTGAATGCCTCGTCTGAAGTGCGGTACTTGAACTACCCAGAAAGCACTACCACCTACACCAAGTATGATGAATTTTGTCTTTCAATAATTTTTATAGATATTCTATAAATAACACATGCTCGAGTTGAGACTTGGAGGTAATAGTTCAGACTACATACTAGCTGGAGATGAGATTTAAAGCAGAAAACTTTGGAAGTACCCGTCCAAGTGTGTGTGTAAGCGCCTGTTTGTATTTGTGTATGTGTCTACCTGCGATGTCTCTGGGTACAGATGGTGTCCAAGTAAGACTCAGCCATGATGATGGCTGGGAGTCGTCGCTGGGATGTGTGGGAAGTCCTGCGATACTAAACACTTCCCTCTCTTCACCTGCCTGGCCAGCGGATAATTGAGGAATGTGATAACAGTAGCAAACACGGCAGAAAGTTTCAGGTGTACAGGGGCAGGTGGAATTTTTTTAAGTAGGTCAAGGACAACGACCTTCTTATCTCTGACTAGTCCACCATCTCGTACTGCTAGTCAAAATGTCTGAAGAATACATTTTTGTCTGTTGGCCCTAACTAGACACATTCTCTAACTTCACCATCTTGTCAGTGTGGGCATCTCAGATTTCCCAAATACTCTCACGCATCTGAAGTCCCGTTAACAAAGCTCTTCAGCCATTGCCGCCAAAGCCGGCTTGACTACAGAGATATGATTGGACACTGAGGATAAGAAGCCAAGGATTTTGACTGGTGATAACAGTGTCGGTGATAGTGGAGTGCATCAGAGACAGGGTCAGTCGACTTGTACACACACTGACTTGTGCTACTGCTTGCCACCCTTACCTTTGTGTCCACCCGGGTTAGTCAACCTGTACACACACTGACTTGTACTACTGCTTGCCACCCTTACCTTTGTGTCCACCCGGGTTAGTCAACTTGTACACACACTGACTTGTGCTACTGCTTGCCACCCTTACCTTTGTGTCCACCCGGGTTAGTCGACTTGTACACACACTGACTTGTACTACTGCTTGCCGCCCTTAATTCTGTGTCCCACCCGAGTTAACCCGGGTGAAGCTACAGAAGGTGCCATGGGAGGATGGAGATTAGGATTAAGTCTGATTTCTTGGATCACAGCAGCAGGTGTTGTCACAGGTAAGCAGTGGGTTTTTAATTTGCTATTTGTGTTGAATGCACTGATTGTTTGGTGTGTGCTACCTGTGGTAGTTTGTTGAAGGGAGACAAGCAGCAACTGTCATGGAGCAGATTCCCAACATTCCTACCCCACCCACCCCACCCACTCACACACACTGTATATGCCAATTAGCATGCACCAAATGTTTCTTTGTTTAGAAGGTAATTATGATTTCTGCCTCGTACAATTTATTAACATATAAAACTAGGAAAGTAAGATTTAGGAGAATCTAGTTTATAAGTCAATTGTGTAAACAAGTTTCGTTACTACATGAGACTATACTTTCCACTACAAGAACATTAGTACACTGTGTGCGAGATTTTGATTACATGTGAGAGGTTTGTATGTGTTTGTGTGTTTGTCTGTGTTCATTGCTATCCACCTTGTATAATTTATTTATTGCTTAAGTAATAAAATAATACTGATAAATATCACACAGTGCATACCTTCATGTACACCTTTGTGATTTCAGAAATTAATTATTTAGACACAAGACGTCCCCACACAAATTGAATATGTGTACATCACCTTGTGTTATTTTGTCATTGCTAATTAATTGTAAAAACGGAAGTAGTAGTATTTTATGTAGAACAGCTTAATTGGAACGCTATAAAATTTATACAGAATATTCATTCATTTCTAACAAATTGACGATTTCGAAATTCACACGATATTTTTTTTAATAGGTGGACAGCATTGCTTCCAAATACGATAATAAAAAGGTCAGAGAGCTAGTTTTCTGAAGTCGATTAGTCTGCTTTAAAAAATAAATAAAGACTAGTAAAAACATCTTAAACAGCGATTTTTCCACGCGTAATGCTTTTATAGTCAAATGTTTCAATCAAGATTATTTTCTGTAAAAAAATTCCAATTCACATACCCAGGTAGCACTCCGTGTGTTGCTATCGTACAGAAACACGCACAATCGTCAAGTAAACACTGTGCAACAACATGTCTTCAGTAATGAAGCAACCATAAAATAAAATATTCTGATATTCTGGTATTTAATTTAACTCTCTGTTGCAGGTAGTCAATGTCGACTTCAAGACCCTCCCCAGATAGTAGCACTCTATGATGAGCAGTACTTGCAGTATCCTAACGACTCCACCAGTTATCCCAAGTAAGCAATTCTTCTTTTGCTTTCCTCGTCTTTTCTGTCAAGAGACGATTTCTTAGTCATTTAAATCCACTCTTGTAGTGTGCGCAAGTACATACAGGTGTGTGTCATGTGCGTGGATTACATACAGGTGTACATGGAGTACGTACAGGTGTGCACGGAGAACACAGTGGCACAGGTGTACACATAGGTGGACATTAAATTCCGATGCTATGATTTCTCTGACCGCCATCCTCGCAGTGCTGGTCATCAGCAACAATCGACATGCTACTTGTGAAGTCAGGGGAGCTAATACCAAGGATAACTCAGGGGGAGCTAATACCAAGGATAACTTAATAATAAGGATAACTGACTCTTCCTTCAATTTTTAGCAACGCTGACTGCGGCTGGCTCCTCCACACTATGTACTATGATTACGTTGTGCACGTGACTTTCACGTTCCTTGAAGTACACGCATCCAGCAGCGATTGCGCCGACGACTATGTTCAAGTCTTTGACGGTAGGTAGCGAATGATGTTAGCAACTACTTTGTAGAGTACATCATCAAATAAATCTTACGTACCTTTTTGACAGGTGTAAAAATACCTGGAAAACGTGAAAAGATATCAACGTGACGTGCAGCAGAGTGTATGATGAAATAACACACTTGTTCTCCTTTATTCTCTCAAATTAACGGGCACTTTAATGTAACGAGAGGCGAGACAGACGTTCGTAACCGTCAGTCCAAACTTCGCATCATAAACGTCACGGTGACACACACGCACATTAAAAATGTTTCTGTTACGTCACACGTTGATACAATTCTGTTACGTCACACGGTAATACTTTTCACACGTCACATGCTGCTGCATTTCTTACATTCATACTATACGCTCTCAACAGAGGGCATCTCTCTATTTTTACCCAAAACAAAAGAACCCTCAGTGTGAGTGGTCTACTGTGTCCAGGGTCAAACAGTTCTTACAGTCTGGGCAGACTGTGTGGGTCGACTGTGGGTGAGTTCTACAGCTCGGCCAAGTATTTGCTCATCACGTTTCACAGCGACAGCAGTACAACGAGAGGAGGATTCCGACTCAGATATGGAGCTGTTGCCAGCTGGGAGGTACCCGCAACTTCCGGTAAGGCTAATGGGACGCCATGACAGTCCCTACAAAAAGTTTTAAAAGAGAATGGTAATGGCGGTAATTTTGTGCATTTTTTGGAAATTGTAGATAAATTGAGTGCAAAGTCTAATCTGTGTTAATTGACATTTAAAGGCCTATCTAACCTCTCAGTTGTTGTGGAAAGAGATCTCAAAGCAAAATGAAATCATTGCCATTTAATGAAAAAAGTCGTTTTATTGTAATTCATTTCGCGTTTGATTGTTTTCTGCCTAAGTTAAAACTTTTATGTTTCTTATGTCATAAAACTCCTGGAGTGGTTGTTTTCTAGCTTTCTACTTTTCCAAAGGTGGCCAAGCTTAGTAGGCATGGCAAAACAGTGGTATACCGCAATTGTATTTTTGTGTTTCAGAGAACAAGTGTCCTTTCAAAGCTACGCAACCAATTGGAGTGATCGCTGCTGAGCAGTTTTTACAGTACCCGGTTAACTCTGTCAACTACCCTGAGTAAGACTGACTTTGTCAATGGCTGTCACCACATAATCCTTAATTCACAATCTGTATGTGATGTGTTGGACTAGACCTGGTATCATCTAAAGAATGGTATCTAAAAGAACTGGTATTATTTTCAGTAATGCTGACTGTGGCTGGCTCCTTGAGGCTGGTAGTAACAACTACGTGGTGCACGTGAATTTCACGTTTGTCGACGTAGAGGATTCCGTCAGCGGTTGTCCTTATGACTATCTTAAAGTCTTCGACGGTACGTCACGTTGAACATCTCCTCTTTCACATGTCTACTGCTTAATCTAATATTTTGTTTAAGCAGCAATGCCATTTATCTAATTACTGGTTTATTTTAGTGACAATGACACTATCTAATTGCTAGTTTATTTTAGTGACAGCTGAAATAAAAATTACTGTTTTGGTACTACACAAATGTGCAGGAGCGGAACACTTCTGGTTACCGAGAACCTGAAATCTGAGTTTTCCGATTTACCAAAACTGTGGTCACCAAGCATCCTTGCTCTGTACAGGACCCAATGACGAGGCCAGGAGTCTGGGTACATTTTGTGGATCCAGACTTGTTCAGTTTCAAAGCTCACTGAGGTCTCTGTACATCACGTTTCACAGCGATACCAAGGGAACGCGAGCGGGGTTCCGGCTGACATACCAGGCTCTTGGCAGGTGGGGCGAAGAACCAACTGCAGGTAAGTCAGAAACATCGTCTTTCAGTTCAGGATGGTAGCTGCAATAGAAGTACCGAGTGGATGCATACGCCACCTCCACATCAGTTACGATGGTGAGAACTGGTGATGTGTCTTTATGAAAGTGGATGGGGGGCTACAAGAGATGTCAACAGCATTGTTGTCTTGAGGAAGTACATAGAGCGCGGGACCTCTGTTAGACAAGCAGATTGCTGTATTATTTTCCCTAATTTGTATAATAATTAAATTTGTTCTTGTTGTACTTCGAACCGCAGGTCGCCAAGTCTTCAATTCCGAGAAGAACAGAGATGGGAAAAGCGAAAAATTAAACCTAAGATGAAGTCAAAATGCAACAAAACTCGGATGGTTGGTTGTTTGGTTACAGATGGCTCGTGTTCTCTGTACACGCCATCCCTCATGGCTGTGAGCAGCGCTGACCAGTTCATCCAATATCCTTCTTCCTCCATGAATGATTTTAGGTGAGATGTCTACGCAGTTTCTTCTGTTGATTAATATTGTTTTTGTGTTGTAGTAATGATGTCTGCCATTCTTACCAAAACATTCTTACCTCTCGGGAGATTCTCGATCCTAGCAGGTTTAAAAGTGGTGAGTACTGCTTAATGAAGGTGAGAAAGTTTGTTTTAATGCCAGAGGCGCTGACTGTGGATGGCTCCTTGAGACGGATATCGCTGACTACGTCATGCACGTGAATCTCTCGCTCGTGAACATCGAGGCGCCAAGCAACAGCTGTGTCTCTGACTACATTGAGGTCTTTGACGGTGAGTTTATGTCAATTTTGTGTCGTAGACATATTTTTATGTCTACTGTATCTTTTTACGATTTTTTAAAAAATTGTGCATGTGGCCTCTAGGTTTGTGTGGTCACTTCTGCAGAGTGAGTTCCTGGGCTGAGATCTCATCACGTGACACCCGTCGGGGGTTTTCTCCGGTTCCCTGCCCTCTCTTCTTCTCCATCTTTTGGGTTTCTCACAACGTGTTTAAATCTTGAGTTATTTTTCGCTTTTTCAAGCCATTTTTATTTCTCACTAGTCGAGACTGATTGGGTTGTTATTGTTGTTTTTATTATTTTGTTCTTTATATTGTGCACATGCAAACAGGTGCATTTCTATTTGTCCCCACCCCTAAACACACAAACAAAAAAAAAATAAACAGAGAAATAAAATTTATATGCACACGTTTTATACATGCACATGCAATTGTTTTTCGTTTCATTATTTTATTGGTTATCTTTTTTCGTTCTTTTTTTTCTATGATTCTTAGAAAATGCCAGCAAATTTTAACTAGTTAAAAATGTTAATATGGCTTGTTATTTGCCTAGAAACATAAGAACACTGTCTAATGATGAGTTACTTGTGTCCAGGGTCTGATGACGATGCTGTTAGCCTTGGCATAGTGTGCGGGTCAAGAGGTCATGGGTTTTACAGCTCAGGACAGTCTATCTACATCAGGTTTCACAGCAACATTGGGGGCAGCCAGCTTCGACTGTCATACCGAGCTGAGGCTAACTACAAAGCTCCAGGTAGCAACCAGTTGGAGGGACCACAAACCTAATCTGTGGGAAATGAAATCCCCATTATAGCCAACGACTATATAAACATTTTACTCCGAGTTTTTGGTGTTCATATGCAGAGAAAATAGGAATTTATTCAAATTGACTTCCATTTCGCATCAAGTTTTCTTAGAATATATATAGTTTACAGCTTTTGTGTCAGTATAAAAAGGTATTAGTATGGGTATTAAGGGGTCTTTTGTTGTTGTTGTTGTTGTTGTTGTACTCTTACAAAAACTGAAAATACTGCAATGATTTACTGATTTTACAGTTTTGAGTTACTATCTCGATTGTGGCTAATGGGTATCAAGCAGCCGGCCTAGGTCCATCCATTAGTTTCTACGATAAGAACTTCCACATGACTCTCATCGTCTCCCGCTTTTCAGATGAAGGCAGCGATGTCAATATTGCTGGTATTGCTGGTGGTGTCCTTGGTGGTGTTGCCCTCCTTGCTATTGTCGTTGCGACCGTTGTTGTGGTTTTTATACGACAACAACGCCACCTGTCGACAAGAAATAACCCCACCAACAGGAGAAACAACCGAACAGCAGTATGAACACAGGTGTGTCAAACAGACATGCTCGATTTTTTTATCTCTCTTGTTGAGAAAGTATTTACTTAGACGTCCACCAGAAAGCTATTTCCCAAAGTTAACAATTTTTAGTGGATTTATTGTAATTATTTTGTATTTAACTGCTATAAATATAACACTTAATTACAATAATCTTTACTCTTTTGTTATTATTTTACATTTCTTGAGACCAAAAATCTTTGCATTTGTCAATAATAATTATTATTATTTCAATAATAATATCAATAATAATACCAATAATAATATCAATAATGATAGTTTGATCATTCTTCAGGTGCAAAGAGGTCAGGAAAATCGTTCCTTCAGCATGTAGGCAAGTTCAGTACATTACAGCTGTGCTGCTGACACTTGTTCAATTCCTCATGGACTGTCGAGATCACAGGTTCTGCAACATTGTCTACAGTTTTAAATATTTTCTAGTGTCTTCAACATGTCCTACTGTCATCAACATTTCCTAGTGTTATCAACAAGTCCTACTGTCATCAACAAGTCCTGCTGACGTTGACAAACTTGATTTAAAGATGATACCGTTCAAGAATGCCAGTCAGTTGGATCCCAATGTTGTGCCGTTTGCATTGCAGCTCCTCACAAAACATTGCCTTTCATTTTTCTTATATGAACAAACTTCATGTAAACCCTTTCGAGTGGTAATTGGGTCAGGTATGCTATAAGATTGAAGTACACTTTAAAAGGTGTCTTAATGAATGTGAAAACATGTCAATCCTGCTTCTCTAAAGCGAAATACTTCAGCAGAGTTGTCGGGTTCTAATGAAGTTTTGCATACTAGAAGGACATACTTTTGTGGTTTACATTTATCTTTGTTTAATATCGTCTTCAGTATTTAGTCACTGTTGCGTGTGATGTATTCAAGACCTTTTTAAGTTCAGTAAGTTGTGTATGTTGAAGAAAGGGACTTTACAAATAAAAAAAAGTCTTTTACAAATGAAATAAATAATTAATAAATAATTAAAAACACAGACATTAAAAATGAATTATTGTTATTGTTGTTGTTGTTATCGTCCTCATCATTATTATTAAGTCGTTCCTCTAAGTATCTCACCCTCCACTATATGTTTATTTATAATTACTGGTGCGATTTATCTTGGTCGTGGTGATTCGCATGACAAATACCGATTATTGTTATTGTTATTGCTATTATCGTCGTCATCATCATCATCATCATCGTCATCATTATCGTCGTCGTCATCGTCGTCATCATCGTCATGAAGTTGTTCCTCTACGTATCTCACCGTCCGCTATCTGTTCATCATTACTGGTCTGCGAAGCGCGTGCGATCCATCTTGGTCATGGTGATGCGCATGACAAACACGTAATAGTAGAATCGCGTCATCGCGTGATGCAATTTTGTTGTTTGCGTCACACGGTCACGTGGCTTTCCGAAGACGCGCCTGTGACCTACTTATGCTGTGAACACCTAGCAAAGAAACATGTCCTTTGAACTTTGAATCGCTACAATGGGTACCTGCCTCCACTGAGGTTTATGAGAAAATCAGGCAGCAAGGGTGGAGGAAGTGGGCGCCAACTTCAGACAAGGCTGGCCCCAAGAAAAGTGAAGACACCTTACTCCCCAACGATCGAGAAAGGGTAGGACCTTTATGGATCTGATATAGGTTAATCTCACTAGTAAATATCACTACACAAGTACTGATCAGCAATTGTCATAACTGTGAATACTATAATGAAGTTATATGCTTTTTTATTTTATTATTATTATTTAATATTTATTATTTTTGAAATGATTCAACCTATGTGGTAGTCCAACTTCCCACTCTAAAACAAAACTTCGCAGAAAGAATTGTTTGTAAATATAAGCCATGAATCAAATCAAATTTTATTGTCTGTCCGAGGAAGTCCACGTCAGTTATTGTTCTTTTGCTCGCAAACCCAACCACATATACAAACATAATATGAGCATAACAAACATAACCTCACATGTGTCAGTTTTGGTAGGTGTTTTGCCATTTGTTATGGCTTCTGAGGTACTGCATTTACTCTCAGACTCCATAAAGCCATGGATTCATCTGTAATCCCCTCCACTGCTGGTTCACCCATTTCTTTGTCACTGACACGCCCAAAGGGTCCTACAATGCTGCCTAGCAAAACCTTCTTCTGCAACTCTAAGAGCTGTCCCACACCAGTCTCCATCTGCTTTTTCTCTGAACAGGAAGAGGAATCTGCTTCATGCTTTAAAACAAATCCTAATTTACATGTGTCACTGTATCTTTCCACCAACTTTATTGTTAGAATTAAGGACTAGAATAAGTCGTTTCTCTAAGTTACTGTAGGGCCAAGATGTGACCAGGATATTGCCAATCTTTGGCCAAGTCTGGGTCAATTTTAACTTTCAATCTTGAACCAATATTGCAACCAAGGAAAATCCAATATTGGCGACAAATATATATATATAGACAAAATAACACTAACTTCAGACTCAAACAGGTCGCAAGATAAACTGAAGGTGTGTGACGTGTGTCCATTTCATTACTCTTTCAAGAAGAATAACTATTATTGAAGAATGAAGAAAGCCTGAGATCCGCCACGTACTTCCAGCTCGTCCATACGGACCCAGACGTGATGATTGTGTACAGTCGTCAAAAAATCTTCTGATAAGAGCCCGCGGAGTTGCGACCTCCTGGTGACCCTTTACACAGCCGTGCACACCCTCTGGCGGCGACACACGTGACATGACTTTTAAAACACCTGTCGTCGTCTACACCATCTGTGTCTTTTTTTTTTTAACATATATCTCTGTTTGATGAACTCGACCAAGAGCACACAAACACATACACATACACATGCACGCACACACACACACACACGTACATAGACACACGTGCAAGCGTGTAGGTACGCACTCTATACAGCGTTAGTCAAATGATGTGAACGCTAATACGGACTGTGGTATTATCTATTCCCGGTGAAATTTGTGTCAAGGTAGATAACAGATAATAGACAGAACAGCTGGGGAAAGAGGGAAGAAGGTATGCGATAGTAAAACTAGTCTGGTATTACGACATCCTCTTCAGCTAATAAACACCAAGTTGTTTCGTGTTATCAGGAAGCTTTTTATACTCAGCGGTCAAAGTCCTCAGGAAGGAGGCTGTTGTGGGGGAAACTCCCTCCAAAGTCCTCTCATGTTAGGGAGATAATCTTTGAGCTCCACAAGGGAGACAATTTTAGTTTAGTTTACAAACCTGTGTGTCAGTGGTAAAAGTCTATAGCCTGTGGAGACTTATACCCCAGAGGATAGAAAAAGTGAAACATTAAATAGTTTTGGTTCTGGTTATCGACCTCACAGTTTTAACGCAAGATTTGATAACCGTTTGATGACGAGAAGGTGAATACCTCAGGAGTGGACTTTCTGTAAGGCAGACGGCGAGTACCTGTTTACTTTGATTGCTTTGAAACTGGGTGCTCATCAGCAAACATACCTGAGCTGCCGTGTGGCTTCACCGCCAGATAACCTGCTCCTGTGGCTGCTGTACATGTGAACATCAACTTTGATTCTCACCTGAGAGTCGAGCTTTAGCATCAATGGCGGACAGGAATGGTCATGTGGAAATTACAGGTAAGATCTCTTGGTAGGTGTCTTGTGTGTACGGACTTGTTGTCTATGATCATGTTGTTATGTATTTACCTTCTTTTTGAAAGATCAGTTATTTATGGGTTAGGCATAGGTAGATGTGCAATACTTGTGCTGGGAGGTAAGAGAAGAAATTAAACAGAGTGAGAGGTAGGTCACTCTGTCTTGTTCAGTGAACCCAAGAACACACTATCTCTTTCTCAGTTTCTCTTTCACACACACACACAGAGTCAGAAAGAAAGGCTTTGAGTGTTTCATCAGGTTCTCAACATTTAGCTCTGTCTTAAAGTTCTATTCTTCATGTAGTCGATGTTCACATTTTTCAAGATTCGAAGTGTTCACAATACTGATACATCTATTTTATATTTGTTCAGTTCCCATCGACTACTGTTCTTTATTGCCATGTCGGAACGATGGACGATGTGAAAACACGGGAAGCTCCTACATCTGCCACTGCCCCAGCAACTTCAGGGGCCCGCGCTGTGAGCACTGTAAGAAAACACGCACATTTAAAATACTAAATAATGGGATATCAGTACACGATCCCACTTGCTTTCTTGTGAACAGTCGAAATAAGAGTAGAGTAAGCGTGAGCGTTCGATAACTTCGTTCATTGTTGTTATTTCTGTGCGTGCGTGCGTGTGTTCGCGTGTTGTGTGCATAACTGTGTTTGCATGTGAACCCGTTACCCTTCACTTTCCTATTTTAAGTAACTGTGGTCCTTAATTTCTGCTGAGGAAACATTGATGCAAACTTTTTAATGGAATTTTTTTCATCAAAAATTTTCTGTCTATTAAGTATTTTTGTAAATAATTAAATTGTGTTTTGATATAATTTCTCCTTGTTTACCTCTGTATGTGTTGTAAACGTGATGAATACACCTCACTCAGTCTTATCATGGAGTGTGATATGTCACACACTGTGAGCCCCAAGCTCTGTGATGTTTGTCGAGATGCTTCAGATGAAATCACTCTGTTGTAGATGTAGATGACAGAACGTTGAACGTCAACTGGGTCACCACCGCACCCCAGCCAAGGGAGACAACCACAGCCAACTCTCTAAGCGCCCCGGGGACTGCGGCCCTTGGTTCTCTCCTCGCCTTAGTGGTTCTCACCTTAATATTCGTCGTCTGCTGCTTGTGGAGGTCAAAGACACGACATCTACCCCAATCCACTTCCGGTCGGACAGCAAACGGAAGAACGAACACGATGCCCAGCCTCAGCAGCTTCAACTCCATTTCGGAAAGAGTGTCGTACACTGTCCACAGAGATACGAGTGTGGACAGCCGGGTAGATGGCGGGTCGGTCAACCACGGGTATGACCCGGATAGAGACTTGCCTCCGCCGTATCTGTCAGTCGTGGGGGAGCCAAAGTTCATCATTGACGTGGACAACTGTCAGGAGCTGCCGCCATCGTACAATGACGTCGTCGCCGCCGCGGAGAGTGACGTGTACGCTACGTCAGGGGCACGCGAGGTCACGACGTCACAGAACGAACACAGGAATTCGGAATGCAATGTTACGTCAATGCAAGACAGACACATTGCGTCACTGGATGCTGACGATACGTCAGTGCAAGAAGGTGACGTTACGTCAGTCCACAGAGAGACTACGTGTGTAGACGTTGACATTTCTCCAGTATAGCGCACAAACACTAGTACACAGTGCAAAGGCGAGCTTTACTTCTCAGTGAGCCCACAGATCTGACGGCCTTAGCGGACCTATACATTTATACATTTTACATACACATATATACATTGTAATAAACATTTATATATTGTACATACACATTTATACATTGTACATGCGCATTTATACATTGTACATAAACATTTCTACATTGTACATAACATTTATACATTGTACATACACATACATTGTGCATCTGTATTTATACATTTACCATACATTTTGTACATTGTAAATATACATACAGTGTGAACATGTTTTCTATAGTGTACATACATATTTTATACATTGTACATAAACATTTATATATTGGACATACACATTTATACATTGTGCCTATGTATTTCTACATTTTACATACATTTTATACATTGTACATAGCCATTTTATACAATGTATATAGACATTTTCATACAGTGTGTAACATTTTCTATAGTGTACATACACATTTTATACATTCTCAGTGCACATTGAAATTGTAATAACAGAGACAACAAATAACAAAAAGACAATCAATCAGTCAGTCAATTAATCATGGCGCCATGTACCTTATTCCAAACGCATTTTAATTAGTTTGTTTTAAGGCATTTAAAAAAAAAAGCTGGAGGTGTACAAACACTAAGTATCCGGGTGTTCTGAACTGTTTTTATTATTCCTGTCGAGATATTTTTTTCTACCCCTCGAAGACGTTCCTTTGGTTCTCAGCAGCAGCCGGACACAAGATTCAGCAAGTAGCTCACATCACTGGTATGTTTGTGAACTGATCTACAAAGAAAGAAGAGAAAGTGAAATGTCATAGAGTGCAAAGAGATATTATTTGTGAGTATTGAGTGACATGCGGATGCTGTAACACATCACAAGATCCGGACTTGATTTCCTAAACGCGTTTAGGCCTGCACGGCCTTAGATTACGATGTCTCGAGTGACGTCATTGGGGGTCACCATGACTCGACTAAATCTTTGTTCTTAGGCGCTAAGGTCATGCTCCTTAGGAGTATGCGCTGTACAAATATTATTATTATTATTATTATTATTATTATTATTATTATTATTATTATATGTTCTCGGCACATATCATGTTGTGTACACATCGCTTGTGCAATACCCGTTACCCTTAGTAGCACGTGACTGTCTTCGTGTAAAATATCAATGTTAGTGTGTACAATATATTCACACTTAAGTTATATGTGTAAACTATCGTGAAGTCTGTGCCATGTCTCAATGAGTTCGATGCTGATATTTATTGTGTAACTTTTCTTGGCTTTTACCAATAATTTGCTTGTGACAACTTAATAAGAATTTTTGAACTTTTTAACCCATTGTTTGTTCAGACATATTTATGTACAGTATAACAACTGTGCAACAATATTAACATCAGCAAGGAGTTTTATTTTGTCTTTTGTTGCTGGTGTTGTCATCTTATTCCCAGAATATGGCGTCGGCATCGGTTGGTAAAGGTGTGGAGCTTGTTGTTGATGGCGTTGCAAGGCGATGGATAGAGTTGGTTGTGTGTTTCAACATCATCAAACACCGAGCCAACTTTAAGCATCTTGGAGCCTCTTCTACCACAAACTTTTCGGCAAATATGAAAACTATTTCCGATAATAAGTTTTTTTACTTCGAAGAATGTTGGATAATACATTCCTTTAACAGAATGATCGAATAACAATAAACATACCCTGGCCAGTTCACTGATATGTGGTTTGTCCTAAATGACAGCTTTGATCATTCTGTCTCTCCCTCTCACCAATGTCTCTCTTTGTTTTCTCTTTCTCATTCACGCATACATACGTTGATGAAGAATCTTTTTTTTTACCTTTTTTCTGGTAACCGATCGACGTTGAGCTGTACTTGTACTTACTGTACATTGAACGAGTGAAGTCATGACTAGGATCAGATATAATCTTCCTGAAACTACAACACATCTTGTCTCAATAGATAACAGTCGTGTCATTGCACTCACACAACCCCTGGTGATCATATGTTGACAATGAACGAAAACATAATATAACATAACAATGTTGACCATCAACGACACGTTCTGATATTCTCTGACGACTCCCTCAGAAATTATTATTTTGTACTTTTGTCTGTGTTAAAATGTTACAGACTGACCATTTCTAAATTTAAGTTGAATTTGATAAATAAAATTTTAATGGGTGGTCTTAAGAAAGAAAACAGTATTCATGGGTGAGAGCGATGATGAGCGATGAGCGGTCAGTGATGATGCTGTAGAGGACACTACAAAGAAGATGCTCTGACCTGGAGACACTGTCCCGTGGGTCGTACTCTGTCCACCCGGATGTTCTGTATGGTGTGGCAAAGAAAATCCCGCGAAGGATAATTTGTTTATAATTAGCAGCCAATAAGTTTGAGTTCTCGGGTACACGTGCCTCCTTCGTCAGACTGACTTGCCAGTCCCGCTGTTATATTGATAACCTCCAACATGAGTTCGTCAGATGAGATTCGAGCTCGGAGATTGTAAAATGTCACTGTC
Source organism: Pomacea maculata (assembly GCA_004794325.1). NCBI lineage: Eukaryota > Metazoa > Mollusca > Gastropoda > Architaenioglossa > Ampullariidae > Pomacea > Pomacea maculata. Next base: position 499,637 of record SRHC01003643.1, on the reverse strand, counting down.
ACCTACCAGCAGCCAAATGCCAACAACAGGTGAGATCTTTGGAGGTAACACCTTGTTCACAGCGAGTTCATTACTGTCCATCGTTCATTCATTTGTATTCGTATATTATCAGAACATGTGAGCGCCAGTGAGTTTGTGTGAAGGAAAAAGAGGTTTGTGGTAGAAAGTGCGAGTCCGAATGTATGTATATGTATATTATATGTATATTATATGTATATGTGTAAGTATATCAAGGGCCGTGAGTGTAATTTTCTAGTTGTGAATTCCTGTGTTACTTCACCACATCAACTCGGGGGACAATGTACAAGCCGCGGGGAAAATGTCTATCGTGGTTGTCATAGCGACGTCTAACGGGTTGAGGCATCAGGGAAATAAAAGAAACCAGTTCAACTACTCGACATAACAAATGCTACGTCAGTAAGCACTTGAAGTGTTATCGCTCGTTATCTTCCTTCTGTCGCTAAGCCAGCGGTTCTCAACCTGTGGGGCGCGACCCCCTGGGGGGTCGCGACGTGCCTACAAGGGGGTCGCGAAGGTGGTCCTTTTTTAAGTTTCTTATACCGGTATTAGTGAAATTAGCTTAGGTTGTGTAACCGAGTGGTGAGGGCGATCAAACTCCAAATCTCTTCTCCCTATTCAAGTACACTGTCTCGGCATGCAGTGACTTCTCACTTCCAAAACTCAAAACACAATCCCCCTCTCAACAATTAAGCCTCCAATCTCCCTCCTCTCGCCTTTTGCCCTCTTTCTCCCCCAATCTCTCATCGCTGACTCCCCTCTCCCTCTCCAGTCACACCTCTCTCTCTTTTTTAAAAAAAAAAAACATCTAAAAGGCAGGCATTCAGGAAACGTCCATCATTCACACCCTTTCATTCGCACGTGATCACTGCTCACACCTAGTACTCTATAGGTCCCTGACAGAAGGCCATGACAGTGCGGGGTGGGGGCTTAAGAACGACCGATGACTGCTGCTAATGGCATATTTATCGGACATATTTGAGAAGCTGAACGTTGTGAATACGTCTCTGCAAGGGAAAGACACCACCATATTACAAACAACTGACAAGATGAATGCTTTCGTCCGAAAAATTTCGTTGTGGACGCAAGAGAAAATATTTTTGATGTTTCCGTGCTTGTGTAAGTGCAAGGCTGACAACTTGAATCTTGATCAGGTGAAGAAGGTAATTATTGCCCATCTAAACGGACTGCAAGAAAGGTTTCAGCATTACTTCGCTGAAACTGATGTGACTAAATACGATTGGATTCGTAATCCATTTCTGGCTGATCCTAGCACAAGCGGGTTGTCCACGGAAGAAGAAGAGCAGCTCATCGACCTTTCGAGTGACCAATCCCTGAAAATGGTCTTCCAAACAACACAAGTGCCAACATTCTGGATTAGCGTCAACGGTGCTTTCTGAGAAAGCAATGAAAGTTCTTCTGCCATTTTCAACTTCGTATATGTGTGAGCAAGGATTTTCAGCATTGGCAGCACTGAAGTCGAAATACAGAAATCGTGTGGATGCAGAGGCTGAGCTGCGAATAGCAGTGGGTACGAATATCGCACACAGGTTCGCTTCTCTATGCAACAGCAAGCAGGCTCAACCTTCTCATTAATCAAAAAGAGTGTCCAATAAAATTAATAAAATAATATTTATTAGCACCGCAGAATTTGCTTTAGTAAAATTTCATTGTTGATTTCGTCGACGCGGGGTTGGAGGTTAGCTAAGGCTCCCCCGCTCTTCCACCGACCTAGCTGGCTAAGGGGGGTCGCGGACGTACCGGTGTTCGTCAGGGGGGTCGCCACAAGTAAAAGGTTGAGAACCGCTGCGCTAAGCCTTTGTTGACTCTGTTGTTGTGCTCATCTCTACTCAATACTTGAGCCTCGGGAAAATACTCAAATACAGTCGGCACACTACACTGGAGGTAGTCAAACCGCTAACTAAAGCTGTCAAGTTATACTGACCCCATCAAACTCTCAAATACAATTATATCTGAGGAAGTCAAACCGTCAAATGCAATCGGGAAATTTGGAAGCAGTCAAACCCGCCAACATTATGATAGAATACTAGGTACAACATCAGCAGCGGTCAAGGTAATCTCATTTTCAGGACTCAACAGTCATTTTTATTATTTTTTACATCCGATGTCGAAGACATGGTGACAGATTAGTACTCCAGCCATTAGTTTAATGTGGTCCTTTAAATAATTACTGTTTGTAATTGTTCATCTTCTGTGTAATACGTAATGCGCTTGTTTTTTAACACCTGTCGTGTTGATAAACTGGGGTGCGTGCAAACAATATACATCAGGATTTAACTGTAGGCGGATGTCATCTAGTTGCTATGTTACTGAAATATTCAAGATTAGATTACTGTGTTGCAGATGACTGGTTGCCGGACATGAGCCTGCAATACATGGCACTAAGGCCGAGGACGACGACTGATGCCAACATGCCCGCCATTTCATGGACTGTAGCCCTGACTCCTGTCATCGTTATCCTCATCCTCTTCGTCGTCCTCATCGTCTGCTGCTTGTGCAGGGCCAAGGCAGGGTCAGGGCGATTGTTTTCTGACGATTCCCTCAGAAGAAGCCGTCATCACACGAACACTTGTGTCATCGAGATCATTTCTCTGCCTCACAGTGTGCCTATACATTCCTCTCACGGGCACGGGAGGCCCAATGGACGGTCGGTTCGTTCCGGGTATGATGAGGTCATAGACTTACCTCCCCCCTACCCGACTTTGGTAGCTGACCTGAAGAGCGTCAGTGACAAGGACGATGATCCTGAGTGGCCGCCATCGTACGATGAGGCAGTCGCGGAGACACTACCAACGCCAGCACCGTGTGACGCCCACTTCACGTCAGCAGGGGATGACGCCATGACGTCACAGAACAGAATCACGTGATCACAGACTACCCTACAGCGGAAATACAACTTACAGGTCGCTTCAACGGACACTCCGTAACCGTGAATATTCGGGTTGTCTGCTTGTTGTAATCTTATTCTCGGATTGTTAAACGCGCTAAACTCTCCATGGTGACGCTGAGAAACATTTTGATGGCGGACTAGTTTGAACTTTTTATAGAAAGTATTTAGTTCATCATCCTAGAGCCAAGACGATATGATTTGGTGGCCAAAAAAAATAGACAAGTTTTTGGTGTAACTCCAAAATAAATTTTTGATGAAACAAAATTGTTTACTTACTACAGTCATTTCCTGTCTTAGAAATTGTTATTTCAGACACACGACACCTAGGATTGTAATGACTTACCAAAGGAGGATTGATTGATGTTAAGATTAACAAATTAATAAAATTGTAACAATAGTCTCTTCATTTCTTTGTGCTCATTTTAAATAAAATACTGCTGAAATTCATCAGCAGTTTGAACTTATTTTAAGAGATATAATTATTATTTTGTAAACTTTCTATCCCTTTATATACCTAGAAATTACGTAGTGCAGCTCTTCCTTTTTTATATTCTGATTTAATACTTCAAACACCAAAAGCAATTAGTGTTCATTGTCTTATTTATGAAGTCCCAGATGTAATTAAAAAACTTCTGTAAAGGTCATAGAATTGTACTACATTTTATCTTAAATATATATTTGTATGCAGGGAGATATATGAATACAAGTAGTGGGAGCATTTTGCACATACATTTTCTATTTACATTACTACAAATGAATTAATATGTATATTCACTCACATTTGCATCACATTGGAAGCTAGTTAAAATTTAGTCATAATAATAGTTAACCAGTCAAAATCTGGCTTAAGTCTCGAACCTCCATAAACAAAACATTATTTTTGTGCTATCAGTATAGATATAATATTCTGTCTCGTGGTTACAATGGTCAAAGAAGACAACATTACTGAAGACACATGAAACTCTGTGTAAGAAATGTGATGGTAACGTCTGAAACACGTGACGCTACTGTCTGAAGTTAGGAGACGTCACTGGCACGCACATAAACAGAAAGCTGTTTTCTGTTATTATTTCTGTGTTATTATTTGTGTGTTGAGGTGTTTATACTCTAAGTCACCATAAAGGACAGTGTTGTGTAGGAAATTCCCTCGGTTGTCACTGGAACAAAATAATGACGACATACAAGCGACTTGTTGATCGTCTCGCTTCACTGCACTGACCGACTTTTGTAAATGTCTCGTGTACATTCATGTCCTCAAAACACACACGTGGACACGCTTTATTTACTAACCTTGATAAAACTGCTATCAGGCGAGTTCTCCCGCACGGACACTGTGTATATAGATATTCTTTTCTTTGTAGTCTCGGCAACACCTGACTCACCGCCACCCGGATGTTGCCGTGTCATACTGTGTGTGTGTAAGGAGAGGTCTGTGTTGACAGGCTTTGTGTTCCGTGTCTTTATCGCCAGGTAAATGTTTCTATCGTCCTGTTGCGTACTTCACTACTGACTTCGCTCAGCTTCACAGGTGAGATTCGAACTTCACAACACGTGATTGCGCTGAGAAGTGGGAAAACCCTGGCAACCACCCATGTGTAGCGAGCCGTGGAGCTTGGGAACCCTTTCCCTCTCCTCCAGCTCGCCACAGAGCCGGTAATAGCCATACCAACATGGTGTCACACGACACACGGCAAGTGAAGGGACACTGTGTGTAGGGGAGTGGCGGCTGATATTATGAATATTAATATTTAAGTTTATGGTCACACCTGACTCACGGACACCCGGATGTTGCTACGTCACAGCCAGTGATGTGTAAGAAGCGCGAGGCCGGATCTGTCTTCCGTGTCGTCGCCGCCAGGTAAAATATTCTGACACCTGTTGTGTACTTCACTTCTAACTTCTCAGTAAAGTTGAGAGATTCGAGCTTGACAACGTCGATGTCGTCTTTCAACAGCTCAGGTGAGTTTTTCAGACCCGAGGTTTGTACGTCACCCTTTGTCATCATTTACACAGGTGTTGTGTTACAAACATCGTAGTAAAGCTCACGTGACCAAGCGTTCAGTGAAATGTTGACCCCAGGTAACCTAGCCTAGATGAGAGACAGAGCTTCAAGGTGGCTGTTAAAAAGTAATTCCATTTATTTGATACGAGCTACTTCTCACAAATCGGAAAATAGAGATAATGTTGCTGACACTGTTCCTGAAGTACTCGATGTATCAAATATCACAACGGTCTGTGTGTGTGTCATGTGTTTGGTATTAGGATACAGCTTGTTACACATGACATTATCTATTATTAGACGAACGACCAAGGGACCAGGAACTTAGATTAACAAAAACATTAAAGAGAGGACTAGCAGGTCAGAGAGTGGCTTTATGACAAACCACAGGACTGAGCTGCCACAGCTACATGTGACATCATTGTATATATATATTGCTACATGTGACATCATTGTGTATATATATATGCTACATGTGACATCATTGTATATATACTACATGTGACATCATTGTGTATATATATACTACATGTGACATCATTGTATATATGCTAATCATTGTATATATGCTACATGTGACATCACTGTATATATATATATGCTACATGTGACATCATTGTCATTTCTCTATATGATGGCAATTATGGGATACCTAACAGAACTCATCAGTAACCTACAAGGCTGGTAGTCATGCACAATTAGTGGCTTTACACAATAGCGACTAAAGAAAGATAAACATTTAAAAATTTATCTAACCAGACAAACAAATAAAACAAAGTGTACTTTTGTTTACATTACATCAGAAAATCTTTCTCCAAGACATCAATCCTCTTCCTCTTTAATCATAAAATGTCTTTCTTTTTAAGAATGTACATCTGGATATTCCAACCTCCTTCATGAAGTCTTTAAACTGTTAGTTTTCTAACGCTCCTGTCTGCAGTGCAAAATGCCTTGTTATACTTTGGTAATAGTCTGT
>SRHC01003643.1:481496-493306 GCA_004794325.1 Pomacea maculata | reverse complement strand
GCAGTGCAAAATGCCTTGTTATACTTTGGTTATAGTCTGTTAGGTTGGTGCCACAGACTTATGATATTGCTCGCTGTAACAAACCTGTACCTAGCAAAGTTGTTTTTAAAAATATTAGTAGTGCATGGTATGTTAATCAACAACAACAGAATAATTATGTTTAAGCTACCTACATGCACTTGACCTGTGGACTTGTATATAACCATTGCATTCATCCTTGCTTGCTGCCTGCAGAGTGGATGAGTAATGTTGTTATTATTTGTTGTTTAGAGTAGATTACTGATTGTGACATTCATGTGACATTTTGTTTATGATAAGATCTGTTTGTGTACATTTTCCACAAGGATGAATTAAGTATTGTCATTGCATTGAAATACCTTACTCTATAGGTCATATTTGCAACCCTTATCATTGTGACAGAAATAAGTTTTCCACAACAACTTTTGATAGCATAACAGGATTATGTTTACCGATGTAGATGACAGCAAGGTGACCATGTCACGTGACAGCTCTACCTCTCCTCAGTGTGAGACTAAGACTAGTCACTGGTACCCCCTAGTGCGGTCTTCACACTCTATTCCTTCTGTACACCACTGACCTGTAGTTTTAACACACTTTATCCAATGGACTAATTGTTTTATTCCTGTGTCAGCAGACCCGTGTGTTACTTCGCCATGTCAGAACGGGGGACGGTGTATGAAGATCGGAAGTAGCTACTTCTGCTACTGCGACAACAACTTCTACGGTCCGACGTGTGAGCTTGGTTAGTACACAATCCACACTGTAACTCTGCACGCGACACTTTAGTATCCAGTGACACTTTGCTGTTACATTCATTTGTTTTGACAGGATAAGGCTGTCTTCATAATACTCAATCAATATTTCAGTTTGTGTGTCTGTCATCAGGAGGTATCTTCTGTGCCTCGTCTCCCTGTCAAAATGGAGGAACCTGCCAATCATTGACTTCAAAATACTTTTGCTCCTGCCTACCTGGCTACGTGGGGCTTAACTGTGACATCCGTAAGTAAGACAGTGCCATAGACACGGTAAACCACTCACAGTTTGCTGTCAGTGCGGCCACGTGGTTGTTGACCTGAGCTCCTGCTACACATACAGACCTGCTTACATCAGTTATGATATTTTGTCCGCTACACTTCATGAAATAAATCATTTGTTGCCGTTTAACTCTAGAATATAAACAACTTCATACATCGTGATGAAATGCTGACAGGATTATTCACACCATACTTTTTTACGAAAATGAAGATCCGTTTTCTTTTAAGACAGATAAACTCTCTCTCTCTCCTGCTGAGGAAGTAGAGAGAGTTGTACTTTTACTAAAAACAAGAATAAAGGATCCGTTCAGTTAATGTGTGAGTTTTTCAAACATTCTTTAGAAACCATTATTCACTATTATTATTCATTATTAACTATTAGCTTCTATTAACTACCTCTTTAAAAATTGTTTCCTGCTGCATGGTCTGAAGCTATCATTATTGTGTGTGTGTGTTGTCCTATAGCTCTCCTCTGTGCCTCATCTCCCTGTCAAAACGGAGGAAGCTGCCACTTGTGGTCTTCAAACTATTGGTGTTCCTGTCGAACGGGCTACAGCGGGGTTCACTGTGAAGTCCGTAAGTATGACTGCACCGTAGAGACGGTAAACCACTCACAGATTACTTTGGAGGTTACAGTTAGACATTACACTAAGCGTCAAACCTTCAGATTCAGTCAAGATATACAGTGGGAGTGGTCAGCCCTTCAAATACAGTTTGTAAACTCGGTAACCATGAGGCCAGCATCATAGACATCGGTTCAAGACTCCTTCAAGCCCGTAACAGAAAAATTAGAGACTTGTATCACCATCAGCTGTGATGTCGACCTCATCTCTCTTGTAAACAGCTGTTGAAGGAAATGACCATCACATTGTTTACACACGGTGAACACGTGTCACTCCCACCTCCTGGGCCTTATATTATTAGTGTTCCTACGTGTGTTACAACATATTGTCTAATATTTTAGTCGATATTTAACTTTTTTAATGTGTTTGACATTTAAATGTGGCGAATCATTCGTCCAATCATTTCTTCGATAAGAGAGATGTGCTCAACACTTTGCTGTTTGTTTATTTCAATAATTAAAAGCCGAACGCTCTGTTGCAGGCGCCAAAAGTCAGAATTGGCAAGAGGACTTCACGACACCAACACCAACACCAACGGCGATAACTGACACGAACACGACAAACGTTGCATCAACTGTATGGATGTTTCCTGTCATCGCCCTGACCGTTTCAATCATAATAATAATAACAGTTGTCTGCTCCTTGACGATTGCCAAGAAACGCAAAAGAAGACAACGAGACCAACAGCTTCGTCTTGGACCTCCTGACACAATCGTTCGCTCAATCAGCGGGAACCTTCAGTCGGACACCCGAGTCGGCACCCTCACCTCCGTGTCTGACCACCCCACGTCCCCACACCCGTACAGTGTGCACTACGCCACGAGACACTTTCAGACAAGCACTTTTGTCATTGAACTCGAGTCCAGTCATCTGTCTTCTCAGCAGCCACATCTCCATGACAACGACGAGAGCAGACCAGATGGAGGGTCGGCCAATCACCACGTCAGAGACTTACCTCCCTCCTACCTGTCTGTGGTGACAGATCCCAGGTACATCCGTGAGAAGGGCGACTCTCTCCAACAGCCGCCGTCGTACGATGACGTAGTGGCATGTGATGCGACAAACAAAAGCACCGAGTGATAGGCCCGTTACGTCAACAAGGTGACGTCATGACCTCACATAACAGACACGTCATCAGAGACCAACGTGACCTCAGCCTACAGCAGAAACATGACGACCTTGCTAGAGGAGGGCAGTAGATGAGATGAGAGATGAGAGTAACACCACGCTGTGAGCACAAAGACGAGACATCAACTCAGTTCAGTGAAAACTACCAACAGATGAATAAACGGTCCATGTACTTTATATTTCTTACATTTATTTATTTTGCTAACGTGTTTTTAAAATACATCGTCATGCTTGACCATATTAAATATAAGGAAACATCCACCAACGTTGTATTGCCTCTGTCGTCTGTCACACTAGCGTCCTTGCTTGTTGTTATGTTTATTTATTTGTTGAAAATCGCTTTCAGTCTGCATGTGATGGTGAGTAAGTCGCTGTGTGCATCTAATTTATTTATATTTTGCTGTGCAGTGTGTCTGAATGTTTGTGTGTTTGTGTGTGTGTGTTTATAACGATGCATCCGATGTCAGGCATAATAAGATGCTTGTGCGCCTGTGTGTCTCTCTAGCACTATGGCCAGCATATGCTGAGGAAAGGTGATTTTTCAATGATGTTGTTGCTGTTGTTGTTGTTGTTGTTGTTGTTATTATTATTATTATTATTATTTCACATTAAAATTTAGACACCAACTACTGTGTATATTCTCTCATATTCGCACCATAATAGAGGCTAGTGTCAATTTAATTACAGTATTAACTGTTAACCAGTCCTAATTTAATTCATGTTTACAACATTGTTTCTCGTGTTATTCGTAATGATGTAATATTCACAAGCACAACGGTCAAAGTCATCTAAGCCAACTTGAAATGTGTCTAAGAGAGACAACAGGACTGAGCTTCCCTGAGCATCTGTACAACAAATAGGTTGATAGTAAGGTGTGAACCACGTGAAGCAACATCACGAGATGTCGTTAGAACTCAGACAGAAAGTAGTTTTTAGTCAGACAGCGATCCGTAAACAACGATTTTTGGTGACAATAAACATTATCACCTATAGCTGCATGTACATCACGTGTAACATACTGTGTAACACAGTAACAGAGACAAGCTTCTCCACTCAGGTTTTTCCCGTCGCCCTGCCACCTACAGACCTCACCGAGCGTGACTGTCACGTGATAAACAGCCAGGATAGACCTGTCACAGATCAGTGGAATGTTTTGTTACAACACCACTCACTCAACCAATTGCATCCATACAAGCAAGAAAAGTAATACAAGTAATAATGAAGTGTAAAAATGAAAAAAAAATCTGGAGCAAAATAATGAGGACAAACAAGAGCTACCTGTTGATCGTCTCGCTTCACTGCACTGACCGACTTTTGTAAATGTCTCGTGTACATTCATGTCCTCAAAACACACACGTGGACACGCTTTATTTACTAACCTTGATAAAACTGCTATCAGGCGAGTTCTCCCGCACGGACACCTGTGTATATATAGATAATTATTTATATATATTGATTCGTTTCGTTGTAGTCTCGGCAACACCTGACTCACGCCACCCGGATGTTGCCGTGTCATACTGTGTGTGTGAGGAGAGAGGTCTGTGTTGACAGGCTTTGTGTTCCGTGTCTTTATCGCCAGGTAAATGTTTCTATCGTCCTGTTGCGCACGTCACTACTGATTTCGCTCAGCTTCACAGGTGAGATTCCAGCTTCACAACACGTGATTGCGCTGAGAAGTGGGAACCCTGGCAACCACCCATGTGTAGCGAGCCGTGGAGCTCGGCAGCTCTTTCTGTGTGGCTCGCTACAGACCCGGTTACAGCAATGCCAACATGGTGGGTAGGACACACGGCAAGTGAAGGGACACTGTGTGTAGGGGAGTGGCGGCTGATATTATGAATATTAATATTAAAGCTTATGGTCACACCTGACTCACGGACACCAGGATGTTGCTACGTCATAGCCAGTGATGTGTAAGAAGCGCGAAGCCGGATGTGTGTTCCGTGTCGTCGCCGCCAGGTAAAATATTCTAACACCTGTTGTGTACTTCACTTCTCTCAACTTCACAGGTGAGATTCGAGCTTGACAACGTCGATGTCGTCTTTCAACAGCTCAGGTGAGTTTTTCAGACCCGAGGTTTGTACATCACCCTTTGTCATCATTTACACAGGTGTTGTGGTACAAACATCGTAGTAAAGCTCACGTGACCAAGCGTTCAGTGAAATGTTGACCCCGGGTAACCTGGCCTAGATGAGAGACAGAGCTTCTAGGTGGCTGTTAAAAAGTAATGTCATTTATTGTATGCGAGCTACTTCTCACATAAAAATAGAAAATAGAGATGATGTTGCTGACACTGTTCCTGGAGTACTCGATGTATCAAATATCACAATGGTCTGTGTGTATCATGTGTTTGGTATTGGGATACAAATTGTTACAAATTACATTATCTATTATTAGATGAATGACCCGGGGACCAGGAACTTAGATTAACAAAAACATTAAAGAGAGGACTAGCAGGTCAGAGAGTGGCTTTATGACAAACCACAGGACTGAGCTGCCACAGCTACATGTGACATCACTGTATATATATATATTGCTACATGTGAAATCATTGTGTATATATGCTACATGTGACATCATTGTATATATATATATGCTACATGTCACATCATTGTCATTTCTCTATATGATGGCAATCATGGGATACCTAATAAAACTCATCAGTAACCTAGAAGGCTGGTAGTCATGCAGCTAATTAGTTGCTTTACACAATAGCCACAAAAGAAAGATAAACATTTAAAAATTTATCTACACAGACAAACAAATAAAACCAAGTGTACTTTTGTTTACATTACATCAGAAAATCTTTCTCCAAGACATCAATCCTCTTCCTCTTTAATCATAAAATGTCTTTCTTTTTAAGAATTTACATCTGGATATTCCAACCTCCTTCATGAAGTCTTTAAACTGTTAGTTTTCTAAGGCTCCTGTCTGCAGTACAAAATACCTTGTTATACTTTGGTAATAGTCTGTTAGGTTGGTGCCACAGACTTATGATATTGCTCGCTGTCACAAACCTGTACCTAGCAAAGTTGTTTTTAATAATATTAGTAGTGAATGGTATGTTAATCAACAACAACAGGATAATTATGTTTGAGCTACCTACATGCACTTGACCTGTGGACTTGTATACAACCATTGCATTCATCCATGCTTGTTGCCTGCAGATTGGATGAGTAATGTTGTGTTTTATTTATTGTTTGGAGAAGATTAATGACTGTGACATTCATGTGACAATTTGCTTATGATAAGATCTGTTTGTGTACATTTCCACAAGGATGAATTAAGTATTGTCATTGCATTGAAATACCTTACTCTATATGTCATATTTGCGACCCTCATCATTGTGACAGAAATAAGTTTCCCGAACAACTTTTGATAGTATAACAGGATCATGTTTACCGATGTTTACTGATATATTGTATCAGCAAGGTGACCATGTCACGTGACAGCCATACCTCTCCTGCAGTGTGATACTAAGATTAGACACAGGTAACCCGCTAGTGTTGTCTTCACATGCGTAAAGCTGTGACGTAAGTATCAACTGACTCATCCTTGTTTTGGTTTCGGCTATGAAACTTGTAGCTCTCATACACCTCATGTGTGCTACCCAAACAAAAGTCGTTGAACTTGTCGATGACAGTCTGGATATCTTTGTCGTTCTCCCCTTCTGCAAAGGACAATCCTTCGTAGGTTTCGTGTGCGTCCTCACCAATGCAAGCTAATAGAACTGCACAACGATAAGCTGAATCTTCTTTATCAAGGCGCGTAGCTACCTCATAGTTCTGCCACTGACGAAGAAATTTTTTCCAATTTACTTCAATGTTAGAAGACAAATCCAGCTTCGAGGGAACCGGAACGTTTGCAGTGAAGTGTTTTCTCTGATGTGTCTCTGTCATGTTGCTGGCGTCCACAAAAAAAACGAAGTAACCAACGTTCTTGAAGTGGTGTACACGAATGTTTGTACTAAGCACCGCAAGTCAAAACTTATGTAGAGTACACAAAAATTTGAATCATCCAACTGCACACTATGAAGACATGCTGCGAGAAATGTCACTTTGCAAACTGACGGCGCAATATTTCGAAATGGGAAAAACTTGCCCACCTGAAAGTTTCTGGAGAAACCACACAGCTAGCACTTTGCTGCTCACTTCTGACACCATGTTGTGTTATTGGTTTGTGGGTATTATGAGTGGTGGCATTCAATAAACTGTCAAGTTAAACCACGCACAAGAGACATCTTTATGTCGGCTCCCGCCCAAGTATGTTTAATCCAAAACGGAACTAAACCTTTTACTGATTGTTACATTTTGGGAATAAGGCCAACACTTGCCTTATGTCACACACGGTGTCAGTATGGTTAGTACACAATCCACACTGTAACTCTCCACGCGACACTTTAGTATCCGGTGACACTTTGCTGTTACATTCGTTTGTTTTGACAGGATAAAGTTGTCTTCATAATACTCAATCTATATTTCAATTTGTGTATTTCATCAGGAGGTGACGTCTGTGCCTCATCTCCCTGTCAAAATGGAGGAATCTGCAAATCATGGTCTTCAAACTACTGGTGTTCCTGTCAACCTGGCTACCGGGGGCTTAACTGTGACTTCCGTAAGTAAGACTGTGCCATAGACACGGTAAACCACTCACAGTTTGCTGTCAGTACGGCCACGTGGTTGTTGACCGTAGCTCCTGCTACAGATACAGACCTGCTGACATCAGTTATGATATTTTGTCAGCTACACTTCATCAAACATATCCTTTGTTGCCGTTCAACTGTAGAATATAAACAACTTCATAACTTCAGTCAGTATGCCAGTCGACATACATTGTGATGAAATGCTGACAAGAGTATTCACACCATACTTTTTTACGAAAATGAAGATCCGTTTTCTTGTAATACAGATAAACTAACTCTCACTCTTTCTCTTGCTCTCTCTTTCTCTCTCTCTTTCTCTTTCTCTCTCTCTCTCCTGCTGAGGAAGAAGAGAGAGTTGTCCTTTGACTCAAAACAAGAATAAAGGATCCGTTCAGTTAATGTGTGAGTTTTTCAAACATTCTTTAGAAACCGTTATTCATTTTCTATTAGCTTATATTAACTACCTCTTTGAAAACTGTTTCCTGCTGCATGGTCTGAAGCTATCATTATTTTGTGTGTGTTTGTGTGTTTGTGTGTGTGTTCCTATAGCTCTCTTCTGTGCCTCATCTCCCTGTCAAAACGGAGGAACCTGCCAGTTGTGGTCTTCAAACTACTGGTGTTCCTGTCGAACGGGCTTCAGCGGGGCTCGCTGTGAAATCCGTAAGTAAGACTGCACCGTAGGCATGGTAAACCACTCACACTCGATTACATAAGGTGAGTGCCACAGAGCCGGTGATAGCAATGCCAGCATGTCGTCCCAGGACACACGGCAAGTGAAGGGACACTGTGTGTAGGGGAGTGGCGGCTGATATTATGAATATTAATATTAAAGTGTATGGTCACACCTGACTCACGGACACCCGGATGTTGCTACGTCATAGCCAGTGATGTGTAAGAAGCGCGAAGCCGGATCTGTGTTCCGTGTCGTCGCCGCCAGGTAAAATATTCTAACACCTGTTGTGTACATCACTTCTCTCAACTTCACAGGTGAGATTCGAGCTTGACAACGTCGATGTCGTCTTTCAACAGCTCAGTTAAGTTTTTCAGACCCGAGGTTTGTACATCAAACTTTGTCATCATTCACACAGGTGTTGTGTTACAAACATCGTAGTAAAGCTCACGTGATCAAGTGTTCAGTGAAATGTTGACCCCGGGTAACCTAGCCTAGATGAGAGACAGAGCTTCAAGGTGGCTGTTAAAAAGTAATGTCATTTATTGTATGCGAGTTACTTCTCACATAAAAATAGAAAATAGAGATAATGTTGCTGACACTGTTCCTGAAGTACTCGATGTATCAAATATCACAACGGTCTGTGTGTGTGTGTGTGTGTGATGTGTTTGTTATTAGGATACAGCTTGTTACACATGACATTATCTATTATTAGGCGAACGACCCGGGGACCAGGAACTTAGATTAACAAAAACATTAAAGAGAGGACTTACATGTCAGAGAGTGGCTTTATGACAAACCACAGGACTGAGCTGCCACAGCTACATGTGACATCATTGTATATATATATACACTACATGTGACATCATTGTATATATATATATACACTACATGTGACATCATTGTGTATACACTACATGTGACATCATTGTATATATATATATACACACTACATGTGACATCATTGTATATATATACTACATGTGACATCATTGTGTATATATATGCTACATGTGACATCATTGTATATATATGCTACATGTGACATCACTGTGTATATATGCTACATGTGACATCATTGTATATATATATATATGCTACATGTGACATCATTGTCATTTCTCTATGTGATGGCAATTATGGGATACCTAACAGAACTCATCAGTAACCTACAAGACTGGTAGTCATGCAGCTAATTAGTTGCTTTACACAATAGCCACTAAAGAAAGACAAACATTTAAAAATTTATCTTAACAGACAAACAAATAAAAGCAAGTGTACTTTTGTTTACATTACATCAGAAAATCTTTCTCCAAGACATCAGTCCTCTTCCTCTTTAATCATAAAATGTCTTCCTTTTTAAGAATGTACATCTGGATATTCCAACCTCCTTCATGAAGTCTTTAAACTGTTAGTTTTCTAAGGCTCCTGTCTGCAGTACAAAATACCTTGTTATACTTTGGTAATAGTCTGTTAGGTTGGTGCCAAAGACTTATGATATTGCTCGCTGTCACAAACCTGTACCTAGCAAAGTTGTTTTTAAAATATTAGTAGTGCATGGTATGTTAATCAACAACAACAACAGGATAATTATGTTTGAGCTACCTACATGCACTTGACCTGTGGACTTGTATACAACCATTGCATTCATCCTTGCTTGCTGCCTGCAGAGTGGATGAGTAATGTTGTTATTATTTGTTGTTTGGAGTAGATTAATGATTGTGACATTCATGTGACATTTTATTAATGATCTGTTTGAGTACATTTTCACAAGGATGAATTAAGTATTGTCATTGTATCAACAACAACTTCTATGGTGCAAGGTGTCAGTATGGTTAGTACACAATCCACACTGTAACTCTGCACGCGACACTTTAGTATCCAGTGACACTTTGCTGTTACATTGGTTTGTTTTGACAGGATAAGGTTGTCTTCATAATACTCAATCTATATTTCAGTTTGTGTGTGTGTGTGTCATCAGCTAACTTCTGTGCCTCATCTCCCTGTCAAAATGGAGGAACCTGCCGATCATTGTCTTCAAACTACTTTTGCTCCTGTCAACCTGGCTACGTGGGGCTTAACTGTGACATCCGTAAGTAAGACTGTGCCATAGACACGGTAAACCACTCACAGTTTGCTGTCCGTACGGCCACGTGGTTGTTGACCTGAGCTCCTGCTACAGATACAGACCTGCTGACATCAGTTATGATTATTCTGTTTTGCTTGTAAAGTGACACTTGTAATATTTTGTCAGCTACATTTCATGAAATAAATCATTTGTTGCCGTTTAACTCTAGAATATAAACAACTTCATACATCGTGATGAAATGCTGACAGGATTATTCACACTAAGACTAGACACAGGTACCCCCCTAGTGCGGTCTTCACACTCTATTCCTTCTGTACACCACTGACCTGTAGTTTTAACAAACTTTATCCCATGGACTAATTGTTTTATTCCTGTGTCAGCGGACCCGTGTCTTTCTTGGCCATGTCTGAACGGTGGACGGTGTGTAAGGTACGGAAGTAACTACTTCTGCGACTGCGACAACAACTTCTATGGTTCAAGGTGTCAGTATGGTTAGTACACAATCCACACTGTAACTGTCCACGCGACACTTTAGTACCCAGTGACACTTTGCTGTTACATTCGTTTGTTTTGACAGGATAAGGCTGTCTTCATAATACTCAATCTATATTTCAGTTTGTGTGTGTGTGTGTCATCAGCTAAATTCTGTGCCTCATCTCCCTGTCAAAATGGAGGAACCTGCCAATCATGGTCTTCAAACTACTTTTGCTCCTGTCAACCTGGCTACCGGGGGCTTAACTGTGAAATCCGTAAGTAAGACTGTGCCATAGACACGGTAAACCACTCACAGTTTGCTGTCAGTGCGGCCACGTGGTTGTTGACCTGAGCTCCTGCTACACATACAGACCTGCTGACATCAGTTATGATTATTCAGTTTTGCTTGTAAAGTGACACTTGTAATATTTTGTCAGCTACATTTCATGAAATAAATCATTTGTTGCCGTTTAACTCTAGAATATAAACAACTTCATACATCGTGATGAAGTGCTGACAGGATTATTCACACCATACTTTTTTCTCTCTCTCTCTCTCTGTCTCTCTGTGTGTGTGTGTCTCTCTCTCTCTGTGTGTCTCTGTCTCTCTGTCTCTGTCTCTCTCTGTCTCTGTCTCTCTCTCTGTCTCTCTCTCTGTCTCTCTCTCCGTCTCTCTCTCTGTCTCTGTGTGTGTGAGTTTTTCAAACATTCTTTAGAAACCATTATTCATTTTCTGTTAGCTTATTTTAACTTCCTCTTTGAAAACTTTGTGTGTGTGTTGTCCTATAGCTCTCCCTTGTGCCTCATCTCCCTGTCAAAACGGAGGAACCTGCCAGTCGTTGTATTCATACTACTGGTGTTCCTGTCAAACAGGCTACAGCGGGACTCTCTGTGAAATCCGTAAGTAAGACTGCACCGTAGGTATGGTAAATCACTCACACCTTCAAAGATTACATAAGGCGAGTGTTCAAAACACTCACTTTTCTTCACGAAACCCTGCATGTCCGTGTGTGTGTATATATATATGTAACATATATGTATCAGCCGCCTTCTGTACGTCGTTTCCATGTCAAAACAAAGGAACCTGCAGGTCGTGGTCTTCATACTACAAGTGCACCCGCCCAACTGGC
>SRHC01003643.1:459519-470322 GCA_004794325.1 Pomacea maculata | reverse complement strand
AATGACTATATATATATATATTGAAAACAGAGCACACCTCCCATTTAAATTGCCCATTGTGACAAATAAAGTTGGTTATTGGTAATTGGCTAAGCAAACGATGTACACTTCAAATACCAAACATCTCCTTCTCGGTCAGCATCCAGGCTGTAACTGAAAAAGGTCTCCTAAAAAAAATAAATAAAAACAGAGACTTCTGTCACCAGCAGCTGTGATGTCCACCTCTTCTCTCTTGTAAACAGCTGCTGAGGGAAATGATCATCACATCATTGTTTACACACTGAACACGTATCACTCCTACCTCCTTGATCCTGGGCCTTATTACTGTTACAACAAATGTTTTCTAATATTTCAGTCGCTATACAACTTTGGAATGTGTGACATTTTAATGTGGGGAATAAGTCACTTCATTTATTTCTTGGATGAGAGGGATGTGCTTAACAACTTCCTGTTTGTTTGTTTATTAAAATGTTCAAGAGCTGAACACTCTGTTGCAGCTGCCAACTCGCAGGACTTCAAGCCAAACACGACATGTGCTAAATTGCTCTGTCCTTTATTCGGTGTTATTGGTTTTGGCCTCATAGTAATTATCGCCCTTTGTGTCATGATCGCCAAGAAAAGGAAAAGACGACAGCGAGAACTACAGCTTCGTTCTGCCGCTCTTGACGTCAGCGCAAACTTTCAGTCGGACACCCGAGTCAGCACCCTCACCTCTGTGTCTGACCACCCCACTCCCGAACACCCGTACAATGTGCGCTATACCCGGACAGACAGTCAGACAAGCACGTGTGTCATTGAACACATTTCTCTGTCGGAACTCGAGTCCAGTCATCTCTCTCCTCAGCAGCCACATCTCCATGACAATGAGGAGAGCAGACTAGAAGGAGGGTCGGTCAATGACGGGTACGACCACGTCAGAGACTTACCTCTCTCCTACTTGTCTGTGGTGACAGATCCCAGGTACATCCGTGATGAGGGCGACTCTGTGCAACAGCTGCCATCGTACGATGAAGTAGTAGCTGCAGTACAACCATCACCAGCACCCAGTGACGGGAATGTGACGTCAATAGAGGTGACGTCATGATCTCACAGAACAGACACGTCATCAGAGACCAGCGTTACCTCAGCCTACAGCAGAAACACTAGAGTAGAGAATATAATTTTGTTTATGGGCATATTTGACAACGACGACGAATTAATAGAAGCAATCTATTGCAGCGCCAAACAATATACTTTTAGTGGCATTCATTTGGGAACTAAAGAGGAAAAAGTCCATGAGAATTAAAGATTATGTGGAAAGAACAATGCGGTAGTCAAGCATATCACGTAAAAACAAACGACGAGTAGACTTTCTGTTGTTGTCGTCCCGATTCGAAGTTTCAAGGTCGAAGGCAAATTCATCTACCATCTCTAGAAAGACATGACGATGAAATCTGAACTTTAAATATCCTTCTTTGTCGTTGCATATATCTTTCTATTGCAAAATACTTATTTATTAGAAGATCCACCGTGAATATCATCGACACGTCTAAACTTTACAATCATGGCGGCCATCTTTGCGCCCGCGGCGTACTACCTCTCAAGCAAGTACGCGTGCGCCCGCGGGCGCTCACTCAAATTTCGCTGCGGTACGGGCCGCCCGTCGTAGGCGCCCGCGTGCGCACGCGTGCGCCCGCGTTGCGGTACGCAGGGCATACGACAGGGAGAGAGAGAAGACAGGCGGCGAACTCAGTGAGAGAAGGTCTTGCTGTACGTGTGGTTACAGAGACCGAGAATCTATGAACTAAGTTGCTTTCCTCGCCAAGGACCTTCTGAGTGAGAGCGCTCCTGACGCAGAGATTATGTCTGACTTTCTCCGTGCGTCTCAGTGACACTGTGGACAGTAACAGTAAGTGTTTTCAAACGTTCTATAAATTATCAGGGAGGCCATTTGAATTCTGGACCGAGTTCCAGAGCGGCGCTCCGTTTCTTGGTGCAAGACTGGTTGAGTTAGAAATGTACTGTGTGATGATAATGATGAGTGACATGGGGAGATGAATATCCTGTCTATTTGAGTTAGTTTTGAGAAAAGTTTGTGTAACTTCATTCTAGGTGTTATTCTTTATTTTGCTTTCTGTGTGTATACGACCTGTTGCCATCTATCCACTAAGAAAGAGTATAAGTAAGAGCCAAAAGAAAAGAAAAGAAACTTTTTTGTTGTTATTTTACTGTATCATTATTATCATCATCATCATCACCTGTAAATTTTAAATATCGGGTTTCTTTTAAAATAGGATACTATAGTGGCCTGGACAGATCTACCGTTGAAAGCACCACTACTCGGCAAAGTCAGAGGAAAGGCCCCCCCAAAAAAACGCCCCACCCCACCGCACCCCACCCCCACTTTTTTTGGCGTTCTTTGACGGTGACGACACCATCATCGGCACGTGTCCCGCTTTCGCCCCCGAAACCTCTGGTCACCTTATCTTTTATTTAAAAACTAGCAGGTCTCTTTCTCCACCCCACCTCCGTGACTGAGCCCCTAACCGACTGTCTAGTCATCCAATGGTAGAAGCGACCCTGTCGTCAAGACAGTGAAGGAAATTCCCTCAAAAGTCACTGGAGCAGAAAATGTGGTAAAATACAGGGCGAACTGCACTCACCAGCTTTTGCCAATGTCGCGCACATCCATGTCCTAAAACACACAAACACACATGTGGACACGCTTCGTTGACTAACCCTGATAAAGCTTCTCTCGGGCGATATATATATATTAATATTTTTAGTCTACGGCAAAACCTGACACCCGGACACCCGGCTGTTGCTACATCGTCGTCGGTGTTGTGTAAGAAGTGAGGTCGGTGTTGAAAGCCGCCAGGTAAAATATTCTAACGGCCTGTTGTGTACATAACTACTCACTTCGTTCAGCTTCGCAGGTGAGGTTCATGTTCTTCAGCATCAATGTCTTCTTTCAACATCTCAGGTGAGTTTTTCAAACCCGAGGGTAGTACGTGTATAGGTGGACTGCTGTCGTTCTGAGTGAGAGTATTACGGTGTTACAAAGCTGCATTGCAAGTAATCTTGCACGCGCAAACATTGAAAACATTGCAACAGGACAATAACCCTTTACGATGTCACGTGACAGCCCTTCCAGTCCTCAGTGTGATACTTAGACTAGTCACTGGAATCCCGCTAGTGTGGTCTGAACATTCTATTCCTTCTGTACATCATTAACCTGTAGTTTTAAACCACCTTATCGAATGGACTAATTGTTTTATTCCTGTGTCAGCAGACCCGTGTCTTTCTTCGCCATGTCTGAACGGTGGACGGTGTCAAAGCTTCGAAAGTGTCTACATCTGTGACTGCTACAACAACTTCGCAGGACTGAAGTGTGAGCAAGGTGAGTGTGCAATCCACACTGGAACTCTCCACGTGACCATGTAGTATACAGCATCACATTTCCGTGGTATTTTTTTTTTTTAAACGTAAGAGGTGCGAGTTAAGCACCTCAAATATTATATATATAATATCTCTCGAATATTTCTTATTATATCTCTCAAATGTATCTATTCCACTGCCTTGTAATTGTAATGACTTTATATATATAAATTGAAAACAGAGCCCACCTCCCATTTCAATTAAGTTGGTTATTGGTAATTGGCTAAGCAGACAATGTACACTTCCAATACCAAGCACCTCAGTCTCGGTCAGCATCCAGCCTGTAACTGAAAAAGGTGTCCTAAACCTAAAATCAGAGACTTCTGTCACCAGCAGCTGTGATGTCCACCTCTTCTCTCTTGTAAACAGCTGTTGAAGAAATGATCATCACATCATTATTTACACACGGTGAACACGTGGGACTCCTACCTTCACGTGATCCTGGGCCTTATTACTGTTACAACAAATGTTTTCTAACATTTTAGTCGCTATTCAACTTTGGAGTGTGTGACATTTTAATGTGGGGAATAAGTCACTTCATTTATTTCTTGGATGAGAAAATGTGCTCAGTCGCTTGTTGTTTGTTTATTTAAATGTTGAAGAGCTGAACATTCTGTTGCAGCTGCCAACTCGCAGGACTTCAAGTCAGACACGTCATGTGCTGCATTTCTCTGTCCTTTATTCGGTGCCAACGGTTTTGGCATGATAGTAATTATCGCCCTTTGTGTCATGATCGCCAAGGAAAGGAAAAGACGACAGCGAGACCTACAGCTTCGTTCTGGAGCTCTTGACGTCAGCGCAAACTTTGAGTCGGACACCCGAGTCAGCACCCTCACCTCTGTGTCTGACCACTCCCCTGCCGAACACCCGTACAGTGTGCGCTATACTCGGACAGACAGTCAGACAAGCACGTGTGTCATTGAACACATTTCTCTGTCGGAACTCGAGTCCAGTCATCTCTCTCCTCAGCAGGCACATCTCCATGACAACGAGGAGAGCAGACTAGATGGAGGGTCGGTCAATGACGGATACGACCACGTCAGAGACTTACCTCCCCCCTACCTGTCTGTGGTGACAGATCCCAGGTACGTCCGTGACGAGGGCGACTCTGTGCAACAGCTGCCATCGTACGATGACGTAGTGGCTGCGGTACGATCATCACCAGCACCCAGAGACGGGAAAGTGACGGATGTATAGGTGTCAATATAGGTGACGTCATGATCTCACACAACAGACACGTCATCAGAGACCAGCGTTACCTCAGCCTACAGTAGAAACACTACGTCATTCTCAGAGGACCAGCATGGCTCCCAAATACTGTCAGGCAAGGCCGACATTGTGACCTTTAACCTTTATTAGCTCTACGTGTCTGTCTCACTATAGATGACCAACATAGACCCTGTTCATAGAAAACGACCAACAGATTAACAAAACAATCAGTCCATGTACCTTACGTCTCGTACACTTCATTATTTTGCTAATTTATTTTTAAAATATGTCAGCATGCGTGAACATATTAGACCAAGAATAAAAGATTCTTTGCCTGAAGTACAAGGCCCTGGAGGTAACAAACTGTAAACGTCACAGTATTGTACTGTATTGTACATGTTAGGAACAGGTAGGCAGGGATTATCGCCCTTACCGTGTGTGAGCGAAGTTACTGCGTCGTGGTTAGGCGTGTGACGTAGATAATATGACAGCGATGTGGCTAAAGTGAATACAGGAGGACAGCTCATCCTCACATTTCGTCTTTGTCTCTTTATGTCGTGTTGTGTGTCTCGTGGTCTGTGAGTCCGTGACACCATTGTCCGTGTTTCTGGATCGCTTTCTGTGTCTTCGCCAATTGTCTTTGCCTGAAACAGTTTATGTTTGCATGCACCGTCTGACCATATTTCAGTTCTGTACATCAGCAATGTTGTTTCCGACTCTGGTTCCTGTTCCATCAACGGTTCCATCAAGTGTTGGTGTTGAGGGAATCTTGAGGTTGTGGTGATGTAACGATGTTTCTGTCTGAGATGATTGTGATTTCAGTTTCACACACACCTTACAGACCCTTAGCTACTTTCTGAAACAAAACATTATCTTTTTGAAAAACCCATGCAATGGTGGAAGGCTTCAGATGGCGTGAACCCAGTGGGGTCAGTGTTTACACAGGATAGGAGATAGTACTTCTTGAGCTTTCAGACTGGCGTCCTTGCTTGTTATGTTTATTTATTTATTGAAAATCGTTTTCAGTATGCTTGTGATGGTGAGTAAAGCTCTGTGTGCATCTAATTTATTTATGTTTTGCTGTGCAGTGTGTCTGAGTGTTTGTGTGTTTGTGTTTGTGTGTGTGTGTTTATAACGATACATCCGATGTTAGGCATAATAAGATGCTTGTGCGCCTGTGTGTCTCTCAAGCATTGTATGGCCCGCATATGCTGAGGAAAGGTGATTTTTAATGCTGTTGTTGCTGTTGTTACATTATTATTATTATTATTATTAAAATTTTGAAACCAACTAACGTGTATATTCATTCACTCATATTTGCCCCATGATAGATGCTAGTTGCAATTTACTTATAGTATTAACTTTTAAACAGTCCTAATTTAATTCAAGTTTTGAACATTGTTTCTGGTGTTATTAGTAAAGATATAATATTCAATAGCCCAAGGGTCAAAATCATCTAAGCCAACTTGAAATAAGTCTAAGAGAAACAATATGACTGTCCTCAAATGTCATGGTACGGAAACGACCTCTGTCCTCACATTATTCATCTTGTTACTTAAAAAATAGCAGGTCTCTTGCTCCACCCCACCTCCGTGACTGCGCCCCTCGGCGACTGGCTAGTCATCCAATGGTAGAAGCGACCCTGTTGTCAAGACAGTGTAGGAAATTCCCTCAAAAGTCACTGGAGCAGAAAATGTGATGAAATACAGGGCGAACAGTTGAGCTCGTCTCGCTTCACTGCACTCACCAGCTTTTGCCAATGTCGTGCACATCCATGTTCTAAAACACACAAACACACACATGTGGACACGCTTCGTTGACTAACCCTGATAAAGCTTCCCTCGGGCGATATACATGTATATATATATTATTTTTAGTCTACGGCGAAACCAGACTCCCGGACACCCGGATGTTGCTACGTCGTCGTCGGTGTTGTGTAAGGTGAGGTCGGTGTTGAAATGCTTTGTGTTCTGTGCTCCTTGGCCGCCAGGTAAATATTCTAACGGCCTGCTGTGTACACAGCCACTGACTTCGCTCAGCTTCGCAGGTGAGATAAAGTTCCTCAGCATCAATGTCTTCTTTCAACATCTCAGGTGAGTTTTTCAAACCCGAGGTTAGTACGTGTATAGGTGGACTGCTGTCTGTCTGCCGAGTTGTCCGTTGTTAGTCTCGGCGAGCCTCGACAATGACCGTTACTAAACCAGTGGTTAACTGGGAAACAATGGTCCGCCAGCAGTCGAGTCATACAAATTTGTGCATGGATATAGCTAATCAGAATGTTTGGACACCGTAGGCTACTTTTTACTTCCAAATCTTCAGGTTAAAATGCGGAAGAGGTCTGAGGTGAAATGATTTATGTTAAAATCACACTGAGAGAATAATATGTCCATGTTACTTAACCACGGCCTCATTACCGCAGCTACATTTATCATTTTTTCTTCTCTCTCTCTGTGCTTCCTCGAGTAATATGACTAGGCGATGAAAAAGAATGTCTTCGTCAATGTTTACTGCATTGTCTTTACACTCTATTCCTTCTGTACACCATTAACCTGTAGTTTTAACAGACTTTATCCAATGGACTAATTGTTTCAGCGGACCCGTGTCTTTCTTCGCCATGTCAGAACGGTGGACAGTGTGCAGGGTACGGAAGTGGCTACTTCTGCTTCTGTGTCAATGGCTTCTGGGGATCGAGGTGTGAGGTTGGTGAGTACACAATCCACAAAAGTTTGTAACTCTCCACGTGACTCTTGAACATGCAATGACAATTCTGTTACATTTTGTTGTTATTTATGTTGTTCTGACAGGGTAAGTCACTGTTAAAATATTCTCATTATCATTAGTCTATTTATGTATATATGTGAGTGTGTCCGTCAGGTGACCACTGTGCCTCATCTTCCTGTCGAAACGGAGGAACCTGCAAATCATTGTATTCAGGCTATTCGTGCTCCTGTGCAACTGGTTACGCTGGGTTTAATTGTGACTTCCGTAAGTAAAACTGTACCGTAGATACGGTAAACCACTCACAATTCTCTGTACCTACAACCATGTGATTGTTGTCCAGATCCAGCCTTGCTAAAATGACTGATGATCAGTCACAGTAAATTGATTTTTAATTAATACTCATAATATTCTTTTAGCCATATCTGACAAAATACACTTTCCATTTTTATTATTACTGTCATCCCTCTAAGTGGTCTTTACACTGTACTTGCAGTTTTAACATTCATTCAATGGACTAATTGTTTTATTCCTGTGTCAGCGGACCAGTGTCTTTCTTCGCCATGTCAGAACGGTGGACAGTGTGTAAGCTACGGAGGTGTCTACCTCTGTCACTGCTCCAGCACCTACACAGGACTGAGGTGTGAGCAAGGTGAGTGGACAGTCCACACTGGAACTCTCCACGTGACCATGTAGTATACAGCATCACACTTCCCTTGTATTTTTTGTTTAAACATAAGAGATGCGAGTTAAGCAGACAATGTACACTTCAAATGCCAAGCACCTCAGTCTCGGTCAGCATCCAGCCTGTAGCTGAGAAAGGTCCCCCAAACCTAAAATCAGAGACTTCTGTCACCAGCAGCTGTGATGTCCACCTCTTCTCTCTTGTAAACAGCTGTTGAAGAAATGATCATCACATCATTGTTTACACACGGTGAACACGTATCACTCCTACCTCCACGTGATCCTGGGCCTTATTACTGTTACAACAAATGTTTTTACTAATATTTTAGTCGATACTAAACTTTGGAATGTGTGACATTGTAATGTGGCGAGTATAAGTCACTCCATTTATTTCTTGGATGAGAGGGATGTGCTCCACAAATTGCTGTTTGTTTATTAAAATGTTGAAGAGCTGAACACTCTGTTGCAGATGCCAGCTCGCAGGACTTGAACCAGGACTTCAAGCCAAACACGTCAAAGAAGTCATGTGCTGAATTGATCTGTCCTTTATTCGGTGTCATCGGTTTTGGCCTCATAGTAATTATCGCCGTTTGTTTCGTGATCACCAAGAAATGGAAAAGACGACAGCGAGACCTACAGCTTCGTTCTGGAGCTCCTGACGTCAGTGCATACTTTGAGTCGGACACCCGAGTCAGCACCCTCACCTCTGTGTCTGACCACCCCACTGCCGAACACCCGTACAGTGTGCGCTATACCCGGACAGACAGTCAGACAAACACGTGTGTCATTGAACACATTTCTCTGTCGGAACTCGAGTCCAGTCATCTCTCTCCTCAGCAACCACATCTCCATGACAACGAGGAGAGCAGACTAGATGGAGGGTCGGTCAATGACGGGTACGACCACGCCAGAGACTTACCTCCCTCCTACCTGTCTGTGGTGACAGATCCCAGGTACATCCGTGACGAGGACGACTCTGTGCAACAGCTGCCATCGTACGATGACGTAGTGGCTGCGGTACGACCATCACCAGCACCCAGTGACGGGAATGTGACGTCAATAGAGGTGACGTCATGATCTCACAGAACAGACACGTCATCAGAGACCAACGTTACCTCAGCCTACAGTAGAAACACTATGTCCTTCATAGAGAATCAACCTGGCTGTCAGTCACAGTCGATATTGTAACCTTTAACCTTTATCAGCACTGTAGATGACCAACATAGACCCAGTTCATAGAAAACAGCAACAGATTAACAAAACAATCAGTCCATGTACCTTATGTCTCGTACACTTAACTATATTGCTAATTTGTTTTAAAATACATCAGCCTGCGTGACCATATTAAACACGAGGAAACTGTTATCATTGCTACGTTGCCTCTGTCGTCTTTTATCGTATTCCGCGTTTTTATATTTTTAATCTTGACAGACTTTTGCACTCATCTCTTTGTTCTGGAAGACGTTATACATCAAACAAAAAAGATCAAACAACCAGTTTCTCCGTCTCTCAACGAGTCAGATTAGACCTAGACACTGAGAAATAGTGTCAACCAACAGCATTAGACCAGCAATAAAGGTCGCTGCACACCATCATTTGTAACCTTGTTTACCACAATTTGCCATTAGTTAAAGTAAACAAGCCCAGGCTTCGTAGCCAAAGTCGTATTCATAATTTGATCCAAAAACAAAAAAAAAGCAACCAATATTCATAGTAGCAACGAGTTTATGACTCTCTGTCAGCAAATGTATTGATTTGTTGACGGTTTCAATTTCCACCAAACAAATAAATATTTACTTTATGTTTCTGTTTTATTTATTTGTGGCAGTCACCTGTTGTGTAGGTTGAAACCTAAAATAAAATCATGACAATGAGAGCCGGAGCTGCGTTAGTTCACGCCTCAGTAAGTTGATGATCCTCCTGCATCAGAAACAAATCTAGTAACACATCATCTCCTCCCCCGCCCCCACCTCACATCAGACAGTCTGCAACTATCGTAAACACGACGATGTTTCTCGTGGTAGCAGTTGAAATATAACATTCGCTGGTTCAAATCCCCACGAAAGACTAAAAAAAAAAGACATGACGAGACCACTGTGACCACCTGTACCGTATAGATGGTGACGTTTGACAATGACAATTTTTATTAACGAGAGGTAAACTAAATAAGACATGTTTTTCCCATTTAGCTCTCGCCATTTACGGGGGAAAAATAAGCTAAGTATTTAGCACGTGAAGTTAGTTACATCACGTCACAAGACGCCACTATACGTCACCTAACCTCTCATCATTTCTCGTGTTATCACTGAGGGTATCTAATGTCACAGGTCAAAGTCTTCGTCAGAGTTGTGTGGGGAATTCCCTCGAAAATCCGCAGTTAGGTGGGGCACGTGACAGTGCAGCTCGTGTGACCTGCTCCTCTTATCTCTGTGATGATAGTGTCTCTGTCTCACACAGACACACATGAAAACATGCTACACATACCACACCTGACAAGATTCCTCTCAGTCAAGCCCTCCTGCCCATGTGATATCTATATTTGTCTATACTTAACATTTTTATTTCATCGACATCGGAGTCACGCCGCTACCCGGATGCTGTACCTGGTGACGTCAAAACCGGAGGTGTTGAGCTCGGGTCTCGCTCTGGACCGTGTCGCTGTGAACAGGTTTTGTATCAGTAATTAGCAGCCAACACACTGAAGCTGCCGTGTACACATGTCTTCACCGCCAGGTGAGTAGAGTTCACCTGTTGTTGTGTACAAAACCACCGACC
>SRHC01003643.1:436135-459451 GCA_004794325.1 Pomacea maculata | reverse complement strand
CAGCGAGACCTACAGCTTCGTTCTGGAGCTCATGACGTCAGTGCATACTTTGAGTCGGACACCCGAGTCAGCACCCTCACCTCTGTGTCTGACCACCCCACTGCCGAACACCCGTGCAGTGTGCGCTATACCCGGACAGACAGTCAGACAAGCACGTGTGTCATTGAACACATTTCCCTGCCGGAATCTGAATCCAATGATCTCTCTCCTCAGCAGCCACATCTCCATGACAACGACGAGAGCAGACTAGATGGAGGGTCGGTCAATGACGGGTACGACCACGTCAGAGACTTACCTCCCTCCTACCTGTCTGTGGTGACAGATCCCAGGTACATCCGTGATGAGGGCGACTCTGTGCAACAGCTTCCATCGTACGATGACGTAGTGGCTGCGGTACGACCATCACCAGCACCCAGTGACTGGAATGTGACATCAATAGAGGTGACGTCATGATCTCACAGAACAGACACGTCATCAGAGACCAACGTTACCTCAGCCTACAGTAGAAACACTACGTCCTTCATAGAGAATCAACCTGGCTGTCAGTCAGAGTCGATATTGTTACCTTTAACCTTTATCAGCACTGTAGATGACCAACATAGACCCAGTTCATAGAAAACAGCCAACAGATTAACAAAACAATCAGTCCATGTACCTTATGTCTCGTACACTTAACTATATTGCTCATTTGTTTTAAAATACATCAGACTGCGTGACCATATTAAACACGAGGAAACTGTTATCATTGCTACGTTGCCTCTGTCGTCTTTTATCGTATTCCGCGTTTTTATATTTTTAATCTTGACAGACTTTTGCACTCATCTCTTTGTTCTGGAAGACGTTATACATCAAACAAAAAAGATCAAACAACCAGTTTCTCAACGAGTCAGATTAGACCTAGACACTGAGAAATAGTGTCAACCAACAGCATTAGACCAGGAATAAAGGTCGCTGCACACCATCTTTTGTAACCTTGTTTACCACAATTTGCCATTAGTTAAAGTAAACACTGCACACCATCTTTTGTAACCTTGTTTACCACAATTTGCCATTAGTTAAAGTAAACAAGCCCAGGCTTCGTAGCCAAAGTCGTATTCATAATTTGATCCAAAAACAAAAAAAAAAAAGCAACCAATATTCGTAGTAGCAACGAGTTTATGACTCTCTGTCAGCAAATGTATTGATTTGTTGACGGTTTCAATTTCCACCAAACAAATAAATATTTACTTTATGTTTCTGTTTTATTTATCTGTGGCAGTCACCTGTTGTGTAGGTTGAAACCTAAAATAAAATCACGACGATGAGAGCCGGAGCTGCGTTAGTTCACGCCTCAGTAAGTTGATGATCCTCCTGCATCAGAAACAAATATAGTAACACATCATCTCCTCCCCCGCCCCTACCTCACACCAGACAGTCTGCAACTATCGTAAACACGACGGTGTTTCCCGTGGTAGCAGTTGAAATATAACATTCGATGGTTCAAATCCCCACGAAAGACTAAAAAAAAAAAAAGACATTACGAGACCACTGTGACCACCTGTACCGTATAGATGGTGACGTTTGACAATGACAATTTTTATTAACGAGAGGTAAACTAAATAAGACATGTTTTTCCTATTTAGCTCTCGCCAGTTACGGGGGAAAAATAAGTAGTTAGCACGTGAAGTTAGTTACATGACGTCACAAGACGCCACTATACGTCACCTAACCTCTCATCATTTCTCGTGTTATCACTGAGGGTATCTAATGTCACAGGTCAAAGTCTTCGTCAGAGTTGTGTGGGGAATTCCCTCGAAAATCCGCAGTTAGGTGGGGCACGTGACAGTGCAGCTCGTGTGACCTGCTCCTCTTATCTCTGTGATGATAGTGTCTCTGTCTCTCTCACACAGACACACACGCACATGAAAACATGCTACACATACCACACCTGACAAGATTCCTCTCATTCAAGCCCTCCTGCCCATGTGATATCTATATTTGTCTATACTTAACATTTTTATTTCATCGACATCGGAGTCACGCCGCTACCCGGATGCTGTACCTGGTGACGTCAAAACCGGAGGTGTTGAGCTCGGGTCTCGCTCTGGACAGTGTCGCTGTGAACAGGTTTTGTATCAGTAATTAGCAGCCAACACACTGAAGCTGCCGTGTACACATGTCTTCACCGCCAGGTGAGTAGAGTTCACCTGTTGTTGTGTACAAAACCACCGACCGTCACACTTGGGTAGATCTCACCTGTGCAGCCTCAATGCCAACTACACGCAGTCACGTGCTAAGAACAGGTGAGCTCTTCACCCCAGTGTGCAAGGTGTTTATTCTCCCTCGTCGTTCATTTACTTTTATTCATGTGTGTATGTGCAAGTCCGTGTGTGTGAGAGAGAGAGAAAGAGAGAGTACTTGTGTGTGTGTCTATGTGAGCTAGAAGGAGAATGTGTCTGCGCGCGTGCGTGGTAGAATGTGCTAGTGTGTTATCTGTTGTTGGTGTGTACCTGTGTAATAGTAGAGAAAAAAAAGAAATATGCGTTTCTCAAAAGATTTAACAAAAAGGTTCACAAAAAACACGAGAAGAGACGAGATTTGAATCAGAAACTCCCTTCTAGTTGCCCTTCTACAGCTTCAATATCTGTGATTTCAGTGTGTGTGCATATCCGTGTGTGCGTGTGCATGTTTATCCAGTTGAATGGAAGTTTTCGAGATGATGCAGCTGTGTGTTTGTGTGCAGGCCGGGGGGACTCCTGTCTGTCCTCCCCTTGTCACAATGGCGGGCGATGTTCAAGCTACGGACGATACTACATTTGCCGTTGTTCCAGCGGCTTCTACGGACTGAGGTGTGATGTTGGTAAGTATTTGTTTACACATTTCAGGTATTGAAGGTGTGATTGATCTGTCAGCATTTGGGACACTTGTATTTCTGTTGATTGTAACATTCTAAGTGAAGGCTTTAAATTTTCTAGTCGAACAAACATGAAACCTGTCCAAATGGCCATTCACTGTCCAGTGACCTCACACTTTGCTT
Organism: Pomacea maculata; assembly: GCA_004794325.1. Lineage (NCBI taxonomy): Eukaryota > Metazoa > Mollusca > Gastropoda > Architaenioglossa > Ampullariidae > Pomacea > Pomacea maculata. Next base: position 456,435 of record SRHC01003643.1, on the reverse strand, counting down.
CTATTCTTTAGCTGACAGGGTAAGTGTGTTTGTGTGTTTGTCCAACTGTGTATCTATCGTTGGTTTGGCAGTTAAATCATGAATATCATGCTTTAAATTCACGAACACACAGACATATTCACAAGCTCATATACACATAATCCATCTACCTCACACACACACATTGAAATGCGAAACTATGGTAAGGTACCCACGTACCCATCTCCAGTGTTTGTTTAGTCTGGCCTTTCAATTATCTGGGTGCCATAGTTTACTTTGGGTGTGTCTGTGTGTCTGGGCGTGCAAGTGGGCGTGCGTGTGTCCACTTGTGTGTGTGTGGGCATGCGTGTGTGTGGGTACTTTCCACTGTGCTCTATCAGCTAACCCTATGCAGGGAGCACCGATAGAGCCGCTATAGGTACGATATCTCTTTCGTCACGATAGCGCGGGAAAATTCGCATGCAGGGACCGCCGATAGCCGGCTATCGTAGCTCTACGGCTAACGGAGCCTCACCCCTCCATTAGCTCGCTATCGTACCGAAAGCACAAGATGGCGGATTGGATTGTATTGAATCGTGTTAGACGACGTTTGCGCCGAGAACGTGTTTTTCGGGACAGAAATCATCCCCTCGACCGGTACAATGACGAAGAACTCTATAAGAAATTTAGATTTACAAGACTACATATTTTGCAACTGACTGATGAGATTGCAGCAGCAGTCGAATTATCAAATCGGCGTGGGGCGCTTTCTCCAGTGTTACAGGTACTGAATAAATCAGTTACTACGCTACTAATAAAACTCGTTCAGCTTCTTGTATATTTGATTTTAGCAGTGATTAGTTGCTTTTTAAATAATATTTTAAATTTAAAAAAGGAAAAATTGACATCCTAGCTTAGGTATAGAGCAGACTAACATGACTGCAATATGACAGTCGAATCTTCTAGAATTTGACACAGGCTTTACCTTGTTTGAGAGAGTGTGGAGACTTTGTACTGTAACCCACAAATTTTTAGTTTGCATTGCATCTCACTTCTGAATACCTGTTGCAGGTGTGTGTGTTTTTTTTTTTTTTTGAGGCTTTGTACTCTAACCCACATTTTTTTTTCATTGCATCTCACTTCTGAATACCTGTTGCAAGGGGTGTGTGTGTGTGCTGGGGCATTGTACTGTAACCCACATGCTGTTTTGTATTGCCAAGTTCTGAATAACCGTTGCAGGTTTTGTTGGCACTCCGGTTCTATGCCACAGGCTCTTTCCAAGATGTCTGTGGTGAACTAATTGGAGTGCATCAAACCACAGCAAGTAGGACCATAAGGCGGGTCACACAGGCCATTTTAAGAACACTGCCACAGAAAATCAGACTACCAAATGCAGAAGAAAGTCAGCTTACGAAAGAAAAATTCTTTCAAAGACATCACATCCCAAATGTCCTTGGATGCATTGATGGGACACAAATTCCTATTCAGTCCCCTGGCACTGCAAGAAACGAACATGAATATGTCAATCGCAAGGGATACCATTCCATCAATGTACAGGTAAGTGTTGTACACTGAATATGTGCACTTGAGCAGTACATGTATCAATACAATACTCAGGAAGTTAAAAAAGAGTGCTGCATACTGACCATGTTACTCGGATGAAAAGTCGATGATTGGTGATTGTGTTGCCTTACACTATTTTTCTTTTTGTGTATAGGTTATTTGTGATGCTGATTTAATCTTTTTCAACATTGTTGCCAAGTGGCCTGGTAGTGTTCATGATGCCCGCATCCTAAGGTAAACATTTGTTGTATTTTCCTCAGACTGCAGCAACAACACACAGTCATGTGTTTAACTCTTATGATGTCAAAGAATTTCTCACTCAGCCCTAAACTCATACAAGATGGTATCATTATTCATGTATGCATATTTAGGAGACAGCTGCAAATGCCACTGCTTGCAGCAGCTTTATGTACAACCACAATTACTAAAATCCCATGTAATGTCATGTTTAAATATCCCATGTAATACAAAATGCCAATGTTATTTCTTTGATAGAGATAAACATATTTTTTTGTAGAGAGTCACCATTCTATGATGCCATGGAAAGTAATCAGCCACCTCTAAGGGGACATCTTCTTGGAGACAGTGGGTATATGCTAAGGGACTGGCTAATGACCCCTGTTTTAAACCCAGACACTCCAGAAGAGAGAATTTATAATGAACTCCACAGACAGGCACGCTGCACAGTGGAAAGAAGCATTGGTGTTGCAAAGAGGAGGTGGCACTGCTTACGTACTGGATTACGGGTGTCTCCAGAGAGAGCAAGTGAAATAATCGTAGTGTGCTTCATTCTGCACAATCGTGCCAGGTTTGTGAACATTCTTTTGTTGAATATTGTGGTATAGCTGACAAAATCTGTATATCATTTTTACCTCATTTTTATAAGGGAGATGGATGAGATGTTCTATTAACTTCCAAATTGCTTTTGACATTTTGTTCAGGTTTCTAGCTCTGCCAGACCCAGATGATGAAGAAGATGATACTGATGATAATGGTGCAGATGAAAACCATGGTGCAGATGAAAACCTTGTAGAGAGGAGATACAATATGCAAGCACAGGAGAGAGCAAGAGTTGCTGCTGGGAAAGTTGCCCGCAATAGGCTGATTGCATTTCTTGCACACCAGTAAAGAAACAAAGTAAGTGTGACACAGAATGTAGCACATACTATTAAGGCACAGACAAGAAAAACCATTAAGAAACTTTGGTGCTTATGACATCTTTTATTTCTAGACAAGATTAAAAAAACAAATATACACCACATAAACAACAGATTTAGAGATGCACATTCTAAGAACAAGGACATAATTCAAAAAAAAAAAAAATTAAACTGCATACACATCCACTCCAATATATAAAAAATGCACACACTGGCAGTACAGCTTAATTATCATTCATCTCTTTCTCTATCTTTCTTTTTTCAGCTTCCAGCAGCCAGACTTCCAGTTCAAGTTTTTTTATTTGTAGTCCTATTTTTTGTTGCCGTAGTAAAGACTCTGCTGTTCGTTCTTTCAAATATTTTTTCGTGAGTTGTTGCTCTTCATCTCCTTTGCTGACTCTTTTTTTTTTTTTTATTCCAAAGGTTTCCCGGTTGTCCATGGACAGTGGTGTTGACGGGTATAGGTCTGCCAATGATGTGGAGGGACTTGAAAACTCTGGGGCAGAGCAAAAAAAAATTATATACTCAATGATGGTCGCAAGAGTGGCAATTAGATTTCTGCACATACATCAATAATATTTTAAAAAGAAGTGATGTTATCCACAGATTTAGTGTAACATGGCAGAAAAATATCAGTCTTGCAAGAATTGACTGTAAATATCATTTAGATGTATATATATATTTGTGTGTGGATGCAATTATAGACTACAAATATGTGCCAAAGAAAATTGAATGTAACTATCAATTTTCCTGAAAATCATATAAGTTGACAAGAATAACAAAACATTCAACATTTTACTTAAAATAAAAATTACCATTTTCTTTGTTGCAAGTCAAACTGTTGTTTAAGCAGGGTGCAGATTCTGTTGTCAGGGGTCTCACACTTTGAGTTATTTCCTCTGTCACTGCAAAATCCAAGCAATATTTTGAAATTATGCAAATTCACATACTGCACCATTAGCCTCGTCTTTCCCTTTCACACTTTTATCTCTTCTTGTATACTGTAAATTATTCACATTTCATTTTGCTTTTGTTTTAAAATGTGTGATTGTGACTGAGTGTAAAATAAATTTCACGATGTAAATTTTAAGATATTGTCTATTATTTATTGAGTTGGTAGCATTGCGCACAAACTTCACAGTAGAGCCACCATGAAACATGAATTCATTCAGCATGCTTACCTCCTTCACTCTTTGAGACTGAAGGCTGGGTTTCTTCTAATCCTGCCACAAACGAATCTGTAGCATTCCCTGGGAACAAAACATGTTTTAAAAATTGTACTTAATTTGATCATTGATCAATAAGCATATAGCTGATGTACAAACAATAAATGAGACCAAAATAATGGTTGCATTTGAGGCAAGGTTAAACCAACCCATTTTAACCCTGTGGTGCTGTGTCACCACTTACCAAGAATGTAAAGCTTGAATGATTAACAAATATAAGTGTGATTTAAACATCCAAAGCACAGCCTATTTTTCACTGCTTCCCTCCCTACATCCAGTTGATTTGCAAACATAATCACATTTTATCATAATTTTATAAATTCATAAAAAATATAAATAAGTACCCAGTCCAGAAGTAGCCTATAAACATAAGGACAATTATTCTGTCAGTTACTTTTATATATACTTTTATAGCCAGTTAATTAGTGTGTCACTTACCTGCAATACCATTGATCAGACTAGTGTTGTTGTTGTTCCCTTGCCACCACCTGTTTTATATGCATCCCTTTTTTTTTGAAGTGTTGTTCGCTTCAGGAGACCCCATTTGTCTTTGATCTCTGCAACCGTCCGAACGGCCACCCCACATGCTGACACTTTGGCTGCAATGTTTTTCCAGATTTCTTGTTTTTTCTGCAACGTTACCTTATTTGAGAAACAGCTGGAAAGAAGTTCACTCTCCATGGATATCTCATGAAGCAATATTTTGATTTCCATTTCACTGAAATTTGATTTGCGCAGACGCTTTGCTTCCATTTCTCGGCAACTACAGGGTCGAGGAGGAAAAGGAAACACGCTTCTTTCAAAACAAATACATGCGCAGTAACGCATGAAAATCGGGCCTCCTCGGAAGCTATTTATAGAACTGCCTTCCCGCGCCGAAAGCTAGTGGAGCTCTATCGGCGTGTCCCTGCTTACCACGTTAGTGGGGAGACTATCGCGGCTATAGCTTTCGGACCGAAAGGCTCTATCGCTACGATTGGCTAACGGTGTTTCTTGCTTACGGACCCTGAGTGTCTCTCATGCTGCTCTTCCCCCTGACCTTTGCCCTGCGATCGAACACGTCACAGGCGGGACTCTGCGGCTACGGCTGGAGCTCGTCGTTTGGAGTCTTGCGCAGTCATCGCCGCAACTTCTTGGCGGGCGGCGGCGATAAAAGACAAGCATCTCGCTTTACGATGTCGTTGTGACGAAGCTGACCTTTGCATCAATTGCCACAGTCATCGCCATCGTCGTTAGTCGAGCAATCACGATAGAATCATTTACCTAACACCTGCGTGGTTGTCGTTGTTGATATTGCCTGTCATTTCTGATCAAATGACTGAACATGCACAACCACGCATGTAAGCCTTGCCTGTACAGGTAAAGGTGGGGAAGAAGGAGGCTGATTATCGATCGTTGTGCATATCCAGTCTTGGCGTCTAGTTTTTCATCTTGTGTCTGCACGCATTCGACGCACATTGATTCATCAAAGTCACTCGTCAAGCGACGAAATCAATCAGTTTATGCCTGGCTGTCAGTCTGTATGCATGTGTGTATGCTGGCAAATTCTCTACCCCTCCGCATTTACCCACCTTCGAACCATGTCTTCTGCCAAAACTTTCCAGTCCGGGCATTGAACCCTCACCTATTAGAAAAAATATCTCACACAGTCAAGCGTTCTCTTCCTCTCATTCCTTATTTCTTCATCTTCATTCATTCACTTTGTTAAGTTTGCCATCGTTTGATCCGTCTGCTGTCCTTTGCCTTTCTTGTATGGTTCACTCTCGGTTCGTTTGTAGTCCTTGGTACACGCACAGGGCAAAGGTCACAAAAGGAATACACTTGACCTAGAGGTGAAAAAGTAGGGAAGACTGTAACACTATAAAGATTTGTCATACATAAAGTAGTGCGGGTATATCCTGGAAGAACAACCCAACCCAAGACATGATGATACAATTTGAGATTTCATGTCACGTGCGTGAGTAATAACATCTTCGTGAGATTCCATCACTGCCCTCGAGATGCTAGTGGCCAACAACGATTTGCTTCTCGTGTTTTTATGGCTCACTTTGATCTTGGAGGTCTGGGTTAGGTTTTTCTTTTTACATCTATGTATACTTTATTTTATACTTGTTTAATTTACTCCCGTTGGGCCATTTCATCTGAGCATTAATGTGATTTGTAAGGTTGCATATCTTTATTACAAGTAAAAAAATGTAAACAAAAAAACCCAAGAACAGGAAATGACAAAGCAAAACAATATAAACAGACCAACAAGAGGCAATTATTCTGGCTTTTGTGTGTGTTGATAAACTGAAAATACGGGGTTAGAATATAGATGCATTCCGACTTTATGGTTTGTTTGAATATTTGTCTGGTACTTGTGAGATGTGTGTTACATTTTTACACACTTTCCGCCCTCTGTCTCTCTCTCTACCTCGCTCGTAGGTTGCTCCGTGTAAAGAGATTAGTCAGTGATAACAAATGGAAGAACAGACGACATGTTTTGAAAAGGTATCGGGTTTAGTTTTCCTTCAGTCGCAAAGCTCAGTTCTAAGAACACCTGTGGTACTCTCAGGTGATGCAGAACGAACACAAACAGACAGGGATAGAAGGAAGGTTGAACATGACGAATGGATCAGATAATAGTACTGGTGTACTGATAGACCTGCATTCAAGTGCTAATGTACTGAATGATTCAGAGAAAAATGATGAAACTGATTGAAACAGACTTTTTATGATTTAATTTAGAACTGTAGGGGTTTTAGTTACCAAGTCCTCCATGTTTTGATATGGTCCGCGTCCATGAATTTTTATAAAGCGAAAAGGTTTTTCACATTGTGTATGAAGATTTAAAATAATTGTTAACTGTTCAGCAGTCTTTAGCTGGAAGTAAAAGTGCAGATGAAGGAGATATATTCCTAAAGCTCTTAAAAAAATAATGTTTTTGTCTAAAAACAAACAAAATTGTTTGCACCTGATTACCTCTCATATCTCGAAGGGTAATGACAGCAGTCATATGACATACATGTTATCCTATTGTTATCAATCTTTTATCTTTGCTCATCTGACTGATAAGTAGCTAAGCTACTTACTTTCTCCATAGGAAGTTGAAATCCTAATTTTAAAGAAGGAAGACATTGCTTTTTTTGATTATTAAGTTAGCAGTTGACTAAAAATATACATTTCTGCTTTTGACCACTTGGTGAACTTTCTTTAGAACAATAAAAATAATTAGAGACTGAGTGTTTGTCAGTCATGCACTGGATGAACTCTGACGTGGCTCAAGATATTTCAATGTTTCATTTTCCTCTACATTGCGACAATCTGATTGTCAACGATCCACCCTTGCATGTCACACTTCCGGAAATATTCAACATTTTATTGGCAACAATTAATCTTCGGAGGTTGGAGTTGAGCGTTTGGTGTAGTTGACACTTTCATCTTGTAAAGATACGGAGGCTGATACTGTGTCACACAAGACAAGAGATTAGAAGGAAATAAAAAGGTGTTCAAAGTTCGTGAAGTGATAAAAGCATGGAGTTCAAATTCCCTTTCACGAGATCCCTGCAGCTGTATCAAGGATGTGAGTAGGGATGACACGTGGTGTTGCCCTTGTAAACATGGCCGACACAATTCCAAGAATGCAGAAAGGGATGCCTGACCGGTGACACGTATTTACTTTTGATATTCAGAGAATGTCGGGAGCACTGCAGTGACAGGTTGTTGTAGGTTGTTGATGATGTAAAGGTGGTGGTGATGGTGGTGGTGGTGGTGGTGGTGGTGGGGGAGTGGACGAGGAAGAAAGAAAGCGCGTGGTCGGTCAGTCTCCGCGGTTGTGAGTCACGTGCGAAGGTTTTGACTGATAGGAACGCCAGCCGAGGTCAAGGGTCACGAGCAACCTTTCGACATCTATTGCTGCTTTCATCAAATATGTCATCGCATGCCACCACGACCGCATTCCGTGTGGTCACAGCTGCGCTGTGTCAAGAGGGGATGGATGGAGAATAATACAAAAAGTCGTTAGGGGTAAGAGGGGTCAGAAGTTCGGAATGGACCAAAAAAAAAACAAAAACGAACAAAACAATCTCGTCCTTCAGATGACAGGTACACCTACAGTTGGAGGTAGGCAATGTAAACAAACACTGATCTCCTTCAGTCGTACCTACAAACCGGTGGTGCGAGGTTCGGTGCTCCAGCCCCACCGACACCCCAAGATAGTCGGTGATTTCACTCATATCACAGTTGCGGCCTCACATGACTTGTGACCCCTGACCTCCAGCCCCACACTCTCTTTCCCAGTGCGACATATGGTCAAACCCGTGATCCGTCCAACTTCAGTGAAGGAGGTCAAGTGGTACTCACTTCTCCTGCGAGTTACTTTGTGATTATAGCCATCTGTATTCCTCACCTTTATTACTTTATTCTTCCGTCTGTGTGTATGCCTGTGTGTTTGTGTGTGTGCGTGTGTAAAGACCATTGTTTTGTTCCTGCTATAAACCATCGTTTTCATCCATTCACTCTTGAGGATATACAAAAAAAAAAAAAAAGCAGCATTACAAGACAGCCCCCTCCCCCCGCCACAGATGTGAAAACATTTCGTATCTCAAGTCCCTTGCTGTCAGATCCCATCACTAGATGATGATGTTTGTTTTGGACCGCACGTGGTGTGCGCCTGTAAACAACGTGGAGAGAGGAGTGAAAGGTTGTGTGGTGACAGTCTCACAACATTGTCAGGGTCGCCTGACTTTCCCACGCGAGCACGCGCTCGACTGTTAACTTTCGGGGGGTTTGTGCATGGTTCTTTTGTTTGTTTGGTGTTGTTTTTTGTTTGTTTGTTTGTTGTTTATTTGTTTGTTTGGGGTTTTTTGTTTGGTTGGTTGTTGTTTTTTGTTTGGTTGTTTTTATGTTTTTTTATGTTTTTTTGTTTTGTTTTGTTTTTTTTGGGGGGGAAGTAATCTTCCAGGGTGGGACCGTAGGGTTCCAGTAGGCTGATGAAAACACTTCCCCCCAGTGCATTCAAGCATCTACCCGTGACCGCGTGATAGCTACCCTCCCGTGACCGCCTTTCATAGTCTATCACGAGATAGCTGTGTACAAAGGTACCCGTGTAGGAGGCTGGGGTAGCGTACGACAACTCAAGATGTTAACAGCAACACAGAGAAAGCGGAAGTTGCTTGCGCACGGCTCATAACTCACAGTTTGGGTTGATTAGTATAACTAGTAATGCGATTGTTGTCAGATGCATGATGTATTATTAAATCTGGGGGGAGGAGTCGGGTGGCTCTGTCTGGACAACTCGAGTTCGTTGCCTGGTGAAGGTTCAGTCACCTCCGCTTCACCCAGATGTAGTAATGTATTCATCATGCATGTGACAGCGCTCTCATTACTATTTATACTAGGGGGATATCTGGGGAGTTTGTGTGTGAAAATCAAGAGCCGGCCCAAATAAAATATTCAAGATGGCTCTGTAAAGGTAAAGGTTGTCTCCTAACCTTTTAAGGTCGTCGGGGTGATCGAGATCTCACTTTTCTCCTGGCCAGTTTTACACGAGGGCGGTCGGTGCACTCGGGTATCGAACTGCGCTCCTCTGAGTTCTCACTCGGCTTCCCGCTTCCCACAGATAGCTCTGTGTTTGGAGGTTTTTCGGTTTTGTTTTGTTTCTGTTTTTTGTTTTTTTCTCGTTTCTATTCTTGTTTCAATAGCAATTGCTTTGGTTGTCTTTCTCATATTTTTGTCTTCCCTTCTTTCCATCCCTTTTATTCTCTCCGCCTCTCTCTCTCTCTCTGTGTGAAACACACTTGCACGCACGCACAAACACACACACACAAACACACTAGCGGACGAGACCATACAATGTTCGCCGACTTGTACACACTTGCCTGTATAATTATTTCACTAACAGCAGGACACAAATTACCGGGTTCAATGTCTCGGGTTCGACTTACAGTAGCTTCTCTCACGTGTTCTTGCTCGTGTTCACATGACTCGCGCGGCCCCTGGCGGCGCCCCTGTGAACTACCCACTCGAGTCTCTCATGTAAGACTCGTGACACCACCCCACATGACCCGTGGTCACGAGCGAGTCCCAATCGCGCCATGATACCCGAGATCACACGTACCCCACGTTGTAATAGCTTCTCAGATCACTGCACTTGAAGTCAAGGGTGGAGAAGAATGAACTACAGTCACCGTCCTCATGATATGAAATATTCTTTTGTCTTCTCTTCGGTATTAAACTGCCGAAATGAAACACAAGCAGCCATTATTGTCTCGGGGTGCAATGGCCGTACACCCGAGACAAAAGATGAGTATTATACAAGATCAGTCATTGACATGGTGTGACACCCCGTGGACGATATCTGGGGCTCGATGGCTGGATGAACCTTTGCCAAATTCTTGAGAAAGAACTATTTAACTATTGTCCTTATTTAACGACACCGTATGATGAACTCTCATGAACTCTATTCAGTAATACTCCCCGAATGTCCAATATTCAGTCATCAGTTTTGTCACAGACTAGGTTAGGAATTTCCTTTATTGACAGCAATTTCAGAATTGTTAGAATCAATTTCCTTCTTTTACCATGTAAGTCTTTCGAGAAGATTCAGTTTGATTCATAATCATCATCATCATCCAACACGTGGTTTCTTGCTTACCTTTACTATTTATCTTTTACTCTGACTTTAAATCACAAACATCCCTAAAAATAACCTGTTACTGTTAGAACTATTCCGTTTCACGATTTTCATACTCTCATATCCATCTGCCTGCCTATCTAAGTAAATCAGACATATGTACTCCGACATTGGTAGTGGCTGTCGCAGCTGTTGACCGTCGGCCACGTGCATGTAGAGCGTGTCTGCTTCCACAAAATTATTTCCGATCCCGCTTCACCCAGAACTTCATTTTCAAGTGGAGACCCAGAAGGAACGTTTGACCTTTATTAAACACAGAATGCACGGCTGGAAAATCAGAAAAAGTTAGAATAACACAGCTACCAAGGGTCCATTGTCTATCCTAAATGAGGAAAAAATATATCGTCCTGGCAGTGACTGGCCGACATTATCAGAATCTATAGTTCAAAAGACAAATGATTTACTGTTATTGTTCTCATTCGGCCGTGCCCGTGTCCTCTGGGCTATGACTGAATAGGCAATTATTTTTCCTGTATAATCTTGTCAGACTGCAAACACAGGTGGGTGTCGTCCCCCATTCACCCCAATGTACTGATAGGCAGAAAGTAAAAATTTTTTCAGTGTGAAAGGTGAGTGTAGCGGATGGTATGCTACTTCTGTAACAGATAAATCCTCCAGACTGCATCCTCCATCATCATCTACAGCTTTGTAAGTACGGAGAAAGTAAATGTCTGAAAACAGTTCTACAAGTAAGCTCCAATTTTGGGGGAAACATTGTCAGTGAGGTTTCAAACGCATTCTTCTCAAACCTCTCACGTGTGGACATCTGGGAAGGGAAATGGCTCCATTCAATGAACCACTCTCCGTTACCATGGCAGTGACAATCCACTTGACTTTGCGCTTAAGAAATTATTTATAGTTTACATATTTTCCAAAAAAACTAAACAAAAACAAGATCCTTTGCATCATGTAGAGAAAAGAATGCAAAAGTGTTATGTAATATCTCAAAATGAAACGCTGTTATCCTACAGAGCAGTAAAAATAAAAGGTCCTCACGTGAAACCCGAACCTGGTACGTTAGAAGTTGTGGATCAAAGTTGGAAATTTGAGAAGTGATTTATAGTCTTGTTGTGGTGTTTCCTCTCTACCAACTGCACTCTACCTGCAAGGTTGGACCCCCGTGGTAGTGGAAGGCGCTTACCTCATCTCTACAGCTCACGTCTGTTATAAGCTGCATGCAGGTTGCTTCCAGGATGATGGTGGCAGGTCATGTCCAGGTCCTGCTGGGACAGTACTGACCACACAGACTGAGGTGGAGCTGATGGCGATATTATGAGAAAACTAAATAACAGCTTCATACCACAACACTCGAGGTTAAAAGACCTCATTTCCGGGTGCGACCATTCCCATGAGGCCAATTTTCCTGAAATGTAAGAAATAATTCTCGCAGGAAACACACGTGCACCTGCCAAAGGTCAAGATCACGCGCAGGTATAGCAAACAAACTTTTTAAAAGTGTGAAACAAGATGGAGACAACAAACGCACTTTCAATGTCTAGAAATCACAAAAAACCCACAATCATTCATTGCTCTTCTACTTTTATCTTATAATCGATTTTTAACAATTTATTTGTAGTCCATAGATCAGAAAGCTGACCTGCGGGAAAGCACGTGGTCTGTAAATCAGAAAAAACCTGAAAAACTGGGAATTTGTAGGGAAGTGAAGATAATAAATTCTTGAAAGAGAAAAATCTTTCAAACAAGAGGATTAAACGAAGAAAAATCCACATCAGATCACATTTATGGATAATGGTGTTATTTAACCACCAACCGCACGCCGTCAAGTGTAATAAATTTCAATCTGTAATAAGCTGAGCTGTGACAAACAAAAACAAGAATAGATTGTTGACATCAGGCCGAGCACACACCATGTAAACAACAGACTGTTTAAACAAGGGTAAGGCCGAATACGTCTCTTTCATTTTTTTTTTAAACATTTTTCTCTACTTTTTCTGCTATCTTTCCTTTCTTCGTTCCTTCTCATTTTCCTAGTTTCCTTTCTGCCATCTTTCCATCCATCGTTTCTCTCTTTTGTAAGAGGTATGAAAACGGTTGGAAACGCACGGAAATAAATCAAACGATCTCCATCCGACTAGCGAGCTGGCCTTATTTTAGTCAGTTTTGTCATACATGGCATGATATATTTACAATACTTAGGTGGCTGTACAGACCTCGTGATATTAATAGCGTGCAGAGATTGGCCACACTAACCCTCGGGGCACAGTATACATCTCGAGCTGTGTGTGTGTGTCAGAGTGTGTGTGTGTCCGTGTGTGTGTGTGTAAGTGTGTGTGTCCGTGTGTGTGTGTGTGTGTGAGAGAGAGAGAGAGAGAGTGTGTGTGTCCGTGTGTGTGTGTGCTCAGGCGGGATCCTGTTCTCCACAGTCACTACTGGCTGTTCACGCATGCTTATCTCCCCTTACAACCGATGCAGTTAACGAACTGCTAATAAAGGTCAAGCTGGGCAATAAATTAGTCAAGATTATAGAGGGCAAAATGCGGTGCGGTCATTTCTTTTGGGTCACGATGTGACCTAGTTATGATTAGTGTGTTCTTTTCTGCAGTCCTAGCAGTTTTTTCCTCTTGCTCTCTCTCTCTTGTCTCCCTTACACGAGCGGATGCTAAAAATAAAAAATAATAATAAAATACATTAACGGTTCAAATGAGAGAGCGAAAGGCATGTAATCTGACAGTAAATATCATGCAATTTTGCAATTAGGACCAATGAATCACTCCACATTTTACAAAAAGAAACACGAAGCCTTACGGGTATCATGTAGCAATATATAGCAAGTAGCTGCATACAGCAAATAAACCTTAGCAAAGGTTCGGCTTTGGCGGCCCGTTTGACTTTCTGTCTTTCAACAGCAGAAATGTTGGTCAGTGTGTCTGCTGTCATCACCTTCTGTACATCTCCATGGCTATGGGGAGTTTGTAATTGAGAAGGTCCCCCAGTGTACAGACTGTTCATCCTTCACGTGCGAGCTGTGATCACCAGAGCATGAATACAGGGGTCGTGCTCAGCCACTGCCGGTCTCATTATCAAGTTCTTGTTCTTCAGATGCTTCAACCTCACGATCGCTACGTCGATGTGCACGTGAACTTTGACCCTTACACCTCCACAGAGCACAACCAAGACTAAAAATCACCGTACATTTATTTCCTCCTTTGGTTTTTTCTTCTTTCCTTTATATTTGTTGTCTGTTTTAATTTTTTTTTCGGTCTGTGATGCAAGTTACTCGATCGATAGTCCATCCATTTATCTCCCTTAGTAATGGCCTTCACGCGACAGTAACTTGATGAGTAGAAAGGTAAATTACCTGCTCTCACTTTCCTCACTGGAATTCGACATGCACGTGACTAGCGCAGTGCACGAAGGTCCTGAGCTCGTCCTAACAGCAGCAGCAGCAGCAGCAATAATAATAATACAGTGAACATATTGCGCCATATGCGGTCATGTGGGCAGGCTCATGCACTTGACAAAAAAAGTATTAAAACTATTTTTAACAAGCAATTATTAAATTATTTTTTTAAATAAAACTGAAATATTATTTTAACAATCTATGCAAATTTTTGCGTATATTTTAAAATATACTAGCGTCTTTTAAATTTTTTTAGAAAGTTCGATGTGTGGTTTGAATGTAATAATCACAGGTGCTGCACTTTGAATGACCAGGTCTTGTGTAGCATTGATAGCCTATCTAGGAGCTTACAGTGATGAGTGACGTGTAGCAAACACACCAATGGGCTACACAATGTAGCTCCGATAACTGACTGGGGTCGTAACTGATAAGACATTTTGACAGAGGAGTCGCACAATGATGAGGATTGTGTTCCCTTCCTCGCGAAGATACTACACTGATAACTGGGTTTTCCTCGTAACAAGGCGATAATTTGTTGCCTGCAATGTAACCTCTTGACCTCATATTTCACTCTTCGCCTGCCCGTCACCCGAAGCCCATTTGGTTTTCGACATCCAAGATTACCCTCAATATTTTTTTTTTAATATGTGTAGTATGATCTCATGTGGAAAATCTCTCTCAAATCAATCTCATTTGACTTCTACCAAAAAAAGTCTACTGTCCTGGAACATTTTTGTTTGTTTGTTTGTTTGTTTGTTTGTTTGTTTGTTTGTTTGGTTGGTTGGTTGGTTGGTTGGTTGGTTGGTTGGTTGGTTGGTTGGTTGGTTGGTTTGCTTGCTTGCTTCTTGGTTGGTTGGTTGGTTTGCTTGTTGGTTGGTTGGTTGGTTGGTTGGTTGGTTGGTTGGTTGGTTGGTTGGTTGGTTGGTTGGTTTGCTGGTTTGTTTGTCACGACCTCGTCGCAAAATGGCTTTAATGATGTCACAAAAGACTTAGAAAATGTATTCTTAGGACATAAGACCTCGACTCCATGTCTGAGCCTGTGTAATAAAAGATGGTGGTTGAGGTTTGAAGCTAGCCCCATGACCACCGCAAGTGGCGCTGTAAGTGATGGCAGTCTTTCCTGCAGACGCCCGTTTCAGAAAGAAGACACCCTAAATGGCCGGGCTGCCATGCGACCGGCCTCCTTCTGACGTCACGGAGCTGCCGGTCCAGTTCCCTCCCCCCGCCTTTGTCCAGCTCCACCGCCCAGCCTCCCGTCACTGGATCCTCCCTCCCCCTCCCCACAGCCTCTGCTGCTGCATGCGTTTCCTACACGGCGACGCAAAGGCACATCCGGGTCCTTCAATCATGGACAGATGGAGTCAGCTGGCTCCAGGACTGCTGCTGCCAAGAGGGCAACGACCGCTCCCCGCGGCCTCAGCCCCTCCCTCCCTACCCACACCGCCACCCCAGTGCCAGTAGCTGTCACGTTTTATCGCCTCCAGCCTTTGTCCTTCGTTCTTTTCCCTCTTTCCATCCCACGTCGTCGCACCTGCATCAGATACGAGCTCTGCCTGCGCTGCTCATCTAATCTTTGTGATCAAAAGTACTTTCTTTGTCGCAAAAAGATCAAAGCCCTGTTTGAAATGCATACCGTTGTAGCAATTGTATCTTTGTTCTTCTTGTAGCTGTTATTCCTTGAGCTGTGGAAACAACACCAAATATCAACGAAAACAAAAAAACACTGATTAAAATTTGTTCACCTGTTTTAAACCTTCAGCCACCTATCATGTCTTACTGTTCCTTCCCGTCAGTCCAGGTGTGAGACGAGTTCTAATCTTTCCATTGCAAAGATGGCACGGTCGGTTGCTTTCTTAGGACCAAGTCTTAGGTTCCTGTCAATGTTTGTCTTCGATGCTGTCGGTTGTTTCTACTACGTCTGATGCAGTGGTGTAACCATCAACGAGAGAGACAGAGCAGCGAGAGAAAGAAAAAAAGAAAGGGAGAAAAAGCAATTAATTATTCTCATAGTACTTAATTACTTCATTTACTTAGTTTATTTTATAGCGAGGGCTAACTGGAAAAAAAGCATTTTCTTGCTTATTTTACCTCTCGTTAATAAAGATTTGTCATTGTCTCTTTGTCACACACATAATTAACTAATTAACAGACACACACAACTAAGTACAGGTATGAATGAAGTTTTCACGAAAGTCTCCAGACAAAAATCCCTGTACATCTTTAAAGTTCTTTTCACCCCACACACTATTTATATAAATCGCTGCTAAGTGTAGCCACAAGGAAAAACAAATAAAAACCATAAAAAGTAATAAAATCCTTAACAGCGAAAATGAACAATTTGCTGTTAATGTTCGATTGGACCTTTATCTTTTATCTGTGAAGCGAAGTCTCAAAATGCTTTGGACAAAAAGAGCTAAAAAGGGACAGAGATTGCGAAACACAGAAAGAAAGAGAGAGAAAGTGCATCAACATGGCGGCCCGGAAGTGACTAAACCTATTTATAGCGACTGTCCTGCCTGAAGTCAACGTCCTTGTCACAGGATGACAGACGGTCCATGGTGGGACGCTCCTTCTTCATCTGCAATGCCATCCCTGACAGCGCCCCTTGGGCCTGCGCGTGCGCACGCACTCTCGCGAGATCTGCAACCAACCGTCATCCTCCCCTCTCTTCTCCATCACCCTCACCCCCCCCCCTCCAACCCTTCGTCTCTCGGCAGTGACTGTGTGTCGGGTTGCATGGTGAGGGTTGGGTGGTTTTTTTTTTCCTCCCAGAAGATCACTAACACAGATAGAGGGACTGCAGCAGTGATGGCGCTGCGATCGCCGGCTGTGACCTTCCTGCACTCTATTTTTAGAGGGGGGAAGTGGGGAGGGATGGAGCTTCACCAGCTAAAAGTATAGCTTGAGTCGATCAGTCTATGTCAGTCATGTGATGAAGACTTGGGGATTCTTAGTTACATATTTGTACATCACACTCGGGTTTTCTTTTTTAATTTTGATACTCCGTTAGGTTGTGAATTTTTTTTAAATAAGTTTACACATACCTGTACGTAAGCGCATGCGCGTGCAGAAAGTGCAAGAAATGAGCCTAAAATTAGGATGCCCCTGTTTACTCCCAGCCTGTTTGTCTCAAATTTCCGCCTCTTCACAGCCATGACATGACAGCGGAGTGAAGATAATGGCGGAGTGATATTTTCTGATTCCGGTGAATAAAGGTGTGAACACGGCTCACGCTAATCACCTGTTGTCCGGCTGTATGCAAGCTGTTTCGTTTTGAGATCACATGACAGGTAACTACCCGTTAAGTGTGTGTTACCGTCATCAGGTGAGTTACCTAACTGTGGCTGGAAGGAGGTGCGAGCACGTGACAGGTGACAAGCAGAGGCTGACGTCACGTGGACAGCCTCGGACAAACACAGACTCACAAGTTTCGTTGCTCACCTGTACAACTTGTCCAAAGCATGACAGAGTTGCTGGCCCTAAAATACCCGTGTTCATCAAGCGTGACGAACGGGTTGTGTCCCCCTGCTTCTCCCTCCCCTCTTTACCCCGTCTCCCTCCTCCTTCTTCTCATTCTCCTCCCTCCAAATCGTTTTTCTCAGGTAAGGCCGGCGGCACAGCAATTATCGCTTTTCATCAATACAGTTATCGTCTTGACCATATTGCTCTTTGGCTATGTACAACTACATGGTTGGCTACATCGCCGTGGCATCGATGCTGGCTCTTCAAAAACACCAAACCCCATCCTATTTCATTTCTTCCTTTTTTCTCAGTTTCACTTCTTCGTTCTGTTCGTTCCATGGTGCCACGCGGAGGAGCTGCAGTTGATTCCTCTACCGTCCAAATGATCCACAAAATTAAAGTTCTGTGCGTGTTTTTCTTGTTTTCCACACATTAAACATCTTGTAATGTGATTATCTCTGTGATTATTATAAATCTTCTAACAGGTGGCCCATGGCAACTCGCTGTTTAGTGTGAAAACTGTGAAATCGACTGTGTCGGTCTGTGATTTGATCCCACAAACAATCCCACAAAGAGGAGGCTGGACATGATGACACTCAGCACTGCACCAAGATAACATCAAATGTCGAAAACATCTGCTGTTCCCCTTTCTTCTCTCTATTTATTATGTTTGTGTACGTAAATCAATGGTTTCAAAAAAAAAAGACCTGGACTGGAATTGTCGCACATAAACCGTCCCCTAACCGGAGCAGGAAAATACTTTTATCAAGCTGTCCACTTGTTTACTTATCTCTCACTTTTTATAATTTATTTATTTGTTTATTTGTTTTTCACTGGATAACAAATTTGCTGTGTTCGATCAGTTTTAGGCGTTGTTTGTTTGTTTTTTTAAGTTAAATTCGATTGTTGGTTGTCTGCCTTGGAGATTTATATGGATGTCTTTGTATAGGTGTATGAAAGAAATGAAGAAAGAAAGAAAATAGTTCGTGAACGTAAATCTTCTGATATATTTGATGTGTTTTTAATGTTTGTGTTTGTGCGCTAAATCTTTGATGAAATCCAGTGTAATTAAAGTGACACTAATGAACAGTTTTATTCTGTGGTCTCATACCTTGGAGTAGTCACAATTCAAGTTTTTCTGTCCATCAACCTCAGACATCGAGCATCATCCGGTTGATCACGTGTTAACACTGTTCACGCATGCGCTCCTGCCCTTCGTTAACACACCCCTTGTTAAATCAATCAATCAAGCAATCAAACAATCGTTAATAGGGATTAATCAAGGTGTTGGTGTATTAAAGATGAGAGAAATCTTGTTTTGTGAGCTGGACATCTGTCACCTCTTCCAGGGAGGTAAGACATTAATGGAGGAGACAGATTCGGTAACACGTGTCAACCACGAACTATCTGCACCAGATACATCTCAGTTCACAGATTATCATACCCCCATAAATACTGTCATACTTTCAGGACAAAGGCGAAGAATTTGTGATGTGAGACACATTTTGCCAGAACTAGAAAAACATTCTGTTTTCTTCTCACGAAAGTCACGACTTATCTTAAAATTCGATGGTTCGTCTCCAATCTGTTGCACGCCATGCGAACCCTCAAGCAGTCCCACCCCAGCTGCCAATAATTTCTGACATGTTTTTGTTTTTGAGCCTCTGCAGGCAGGCAGACAGACAGACAGACATTCACTAATGACCCGGGGTGGTTCACTGCCTTCGTCCTGTCAGGAAGGCACACGGCGGCAACAACCGGGTGGCATCGATTCTTGTCTGGCGATTTCATCGACTAACGGCCCTATAACGGAACAGCACACCTTCCAGGACAGGTGCACGTAGCAGTCACGTAGTTCTGATACTCAGGTGGAGAGAATCCAGGAGGTTGTGTGCACGTGACAACATCTATACATGTCGTACCATTGATATATTTGGGTGAAGGACATACCGGGAGCTTTGTTTACGTGGCAGCCACGTAGTCCTGCTGATGGTTAATTAAAGCCTGGATGTTTTGTTTGTGTGGCAGGTACTAATGCCTGTTAGAAACGATCCTACAGGCCCAATTTTTATTTATTTGGCCGAATGTTGGAGGACAGACATTACAGAGGATGATTATTCGCTGGACCTTGGAATGCAAAGAAAAGAATAAAGGTTGCAAAAATTCTTAATATTCAACCTCTCTGTTTCTTTCTTCCACTCCCTCTTCACTATTTCTCTTTCTCTTATCGACACCAACCGTGTCTTTCGTCCTCAAATCTGGAAACTAGGATTTCGTCGACCTTTCCTTCTAGCAACTGGAGCCTTCGCCTCTGTCTTTTATCGCCCACCTCTTGTCCCTCCTTCACTCACTCTACAAACTGCACTTGTACGACCTTAATGAACTGTCTGTAGGTGTGTAAGAGAAACATAAACAGACGAGGAGGGGGAGGGCGGGAAACCCGGGGAACCCTTAGTCCCAAGTTTTTAAATGTAGTCTCGGTCCGGATATCTAGATCACGTGATTTCTAGCCCCAATCGACCTTTGAAAATCTGAGCGACCAGAAGACGAAGTGCTGCACAACAGGAAATTTACGTTTTCCACTTTTTTTTCCTCTGTTCTTTTTCAGAAAATAAGATAAGCGACGGCTTCCGGTTTCTAATCGATTCAATGATTTTCTCTGGGTGAGGGGGATTCAACTGAAGGGAGGGACAGGTAACTGTGCAGCTCTACTTGTTGTCGTAGCCAATCATATTACAAGTCAAAGAAAAAACATTTGATCATGGTCCTTCTTAACTAAAAAAAATGTGGACAAATATTTTGACTGAGTAAGAAACAAAACTTACATCACAGCTCTATGAAGAAAACTTTGCCAAACTTCGGTAAAAATGTGAGTTGGTTTTTTTTTTTTTTTTTTT